>JARQOD010005405.1:0-48207 GCA_033576555.1 Oophaga sylvatica
AACATAACACAGGATGATTTTTTGGCATTGTTTTGAGCAAAACAAAAGTGAATACAAATTGAAGGAGACATATGTCTTGCCACTACACTTTCTTTTTTTTTAATCTTTTCCTGTTTTTTCCTAAAAAAATGCATCCAAAATTGACACCAAAACTGCACGTGTGATTTCATTATTACATAATGGTGTTAAACCATTATCTTGGACTACCTCAATGCAATGGATGCAATACAATACATATACATCTGCAGATATTTGTACCTTGCCTTTCTCCAAAAAGAAGGCAATTCATATAGTACAAGAGCACTCCAACACCAAAAAGGCAAAAGTTATAGACTACATCAGAAGGTTATACCACAACACCAGATTTACTTATGTACCCAGTGAAAGAAGTGAAGGTCTAAATTGTGTAAAATATAATTTTTTATTACCGTAAATCATTTTTACATTCCAATTAAAACAAGAAAGGTGATTACATTTGAGGGACACAAATTCTGAATATGCTGGATATTGGACCCTTCCCAGACTAATAAAACAAGCCCTCAGCAACCCCAGAAATGGCTCATCCATAAAATGTGCCAATACTGCTGTTTAGCCTTGGATTTTCCCGAACACCTCAGTGCAGTGGTAATCAGGATAATGGGATTACTAATCCTGAAGTCAAAAGAAATAAACACAAAAGCCTTTATTTGAAAAAATCACTCCCCAACAATGTTCCTCTTTCACCCATTTATTAGAAAAATAATAATCTACACCAGTCTGCTTTTCATCCAATTGGAGGTCCCACGACGATTCCCGTCTTCTTCATCCAGTGTAAGGAGCATCATTCAGAGAACACAGCTTTACAAACGGGAAGAGTGAAGGTTAAGCGCCAGAATTGGCTCTTTAATGGATGCTTCATTTCTGGGGTAGCTGAAGGCTGTTCTTATTACGTTAAGAAGGGGCCACTATCCATGGTCCTTCTCAGTCTATTAATATCAGTCCCCAGCTGTCTGCTTTGCCTTAGCTTAGCTGGTTATTAAAAACTAGATGGTGGCATGATTCTAACGCATCGGGTATTCTAGAATATGTATGCAGTTTATTTATGAAGATTTAAGAATAATGCAATGAATACACAGGATTTTTCAGGTAAAATATATTATCATTAAATGTTATTGCTCAAAGAACTTAATACTACTGAACAAAATTATTAAACAGAACATCAAAATATATAAACTATTACATGAATATCTAACTGTATTTAAATAAATCATCGGACAAAAGATGATGCACTCTCTCCGGGAGATGACCGGCTGCTCGCACCAGAAGTATCCCGACCGGCGGTCCTCCCGGTCCTCCGTTCACACTTGCCGTCGGGAGATCAGCGGCCCTAGACGCTGATCTGCCGACGGTAGCCGCATGGAGGTCAGCGGCACAGCCGGTCAGGGTACTTCTGCTGCGAGCAGCCGGGAGATGACCGGCTAGCGCAGGTCATCTCCCGACTGCATCGCCACTGACCTCCATGCGGCAGATAAGCCGCTAATGGCCGCCATCTTTTTTCTGAAATTCCGCATTGCTGATTGGCCATGGCCGGACCAATCAGCGACACGGGATTTCCTGGACAGAAAGACAGACAGACGGGATAAGACGATTATATATATTAGATAGATGTTACTGTGTATTACCTCATGTCACTGTGTATTACCTCATATTACTCTGTATTACCTCATGTTACCATATATTACCTCATATTACCTCATGTTACCTGTGTATTACCTCATATTACTGTGTATTACCTCATGTTACTGTATATTACCTCATTTTACAGTGTATTACCTCATGTTACTGTATATTACCACATGTTACTGTATATTACCTCACGTTACCTGTGTATTACCTCATGTCACTGTGTATTATCTCATATTACTGTGTATTACCTCATATCACTGTGTATTACCTCATATCACTGTGTATTACCTCATGTTACCGTATACTACCTCATATTACCTCATGTTACCTGTGTATTACCTCATATTACTGTGTATTACCTCATGTTACTGTATATTACCTGATTTTACTGTGTATTACCTTATGTTACTTATGTATTACCTCATGTTACCTGTGTATTACCTCATGTCACTGTGTATTACCCGTGTTCAGTAAACGTGACAGAAGTACATCAGACACTGTGACTGACAAAATATGTTCAGTACATCATGGGTAGTTGGTGAGTCACATGACCACATGGGCGGAGTTAGCCCTGCGTCGCTGATGTTACTGTGTATTACCTCATGTCACTGTGTATTACCTCATATTACTGTGTATTACCTCATATCACTGTGCATTACCTCATGTTACCGTATCTTACCGCATATTACCTCATGTTACCTGTGTATTACCTCATATTACTGTGTATGACCTCATATTACTGTGTATTACCTCATGTTACTGTGTATAACCTCATTTTTACTGTGTATTATCTCATGTCACCTGTGTATTACCTCATGTCACTGAGTATTACCCGTGTTCAGTAAACGTGACAGAAGTACATCAGACACTGTAACTGACAAAACATGTTCAGTACATCATGGGCAGTTGGTGAGTCACATGACCACATGGGCAGAGTTAGCCCTGCGTCGCTGATTGGCCGCGGCCGGACCAATCAGCGACGCGGGATTTCCTGGAACAGACAGACAGGATAAGACGATTATATAAATAGATAGGGGGGACTCCACGTTATTCCTTTTACGGTCCCCATTTTTAATAACGAGCAAAGGCAAACCTGTGAGGCGATATTAATAGGCTGGGAAGGTCTATGCATATTTGGTCCTTCCCAGCATAATAAGACCATCTCACAGCTGTCTGATTTTCCTTGGCTGATTGTTAAAAATAGAGGGGACCGTACATTGTTTTTAAAATTATTTGCTTAATTTACACTGTCAGGCAGGGTCACATGGTCCATCGGCCAATCACAGCTATGCCATTACTTGACATGGCTGTGATGGGGTCAAGAGTAGAGTTGAGCGAACAGGTCGGTCAGATTCAAAAATCACCGACTTTCGCCAAAGTCGGGTTTGGCTCATAGCGTAAGGTCGGTCATGCGGTCGTCGACCGGAGCGCCAAAGTCGGTTTTCCCATAATGCTTGCAGGCGCCTTTTCTCAGCCAATGAGCAAGGACGCACACTGTGGGCAATGAGTAGAGTTGAGCGATACTTTCCGATATCCTAAAGTATCGGAATCGGAATGGTATCGCCGATATCACTAAAATATCGGCGATACCCGATACCGATACCGGAAGTCCCATGTAAGTCTATGGGAACAAAATATCGCAACTAAAAAAACCCCATTCTTTCCTTGTAAACACTAAATATACACACATAGAATACATATATATATATATATACATGTCATTGTGACATATATATATACATATATGTATAGTTTATACACTTCTACATAGTAAAATATCCTCTGATTCAATTGCCGGGTAAAGCCGGCTTCAGTGAAAAGACAGAAGCACCCGACATGAAATGACACTTGGTGTACATAGGGTTAACCATGTCTTTTCATGTCGTTTGCTATCTGATTTGCACAAACAATTAAATCAGTCTATGTGTGCAAAATTTCACACCTGTAGGGGTTAATTAAAGGTGTAAATTCGTTGTAAAAAAAACGGACTGGAACATAGGTGTTCGGTCTGGATGCCGAACTTTACTGTTCGGGTTCGCCCATCTCTACTTGCAAAATCACCAATCTATAGCACTAGCTTCTCCAAGAGCAGTTCTCCTAATCACAGCTCTGACTATCCTGAGCTATGTGCTTGTTCAAGTGCCATTATCTCTATATGTACCGTAAATACAGTGATAGCAGTGTACATTATAAAACAAATCACTAATAGCTGAATGTGTTACAGCAGAACTTTATAGTTCTACTAATACTATAACTCAGCCTATCCTATCAGAAACAAAGAAGTAAAGAGCAACATAGCTCTGACCTGCTCCAGAGACAAATTGAGAATATTTCTTTAATTGTAACCACAACAATACCAGCACATTAAAAAGTTGTTGTTGTCCAATGTCCATATAGTACTATATTATGCTAAACAGTGGCCAGAGACCGCCATACCATGCCACAATAGTCCCATAGTTTGTTTTCATAGGACAGTGCGATTCTGTGCCTGCACACAGCCATATACTTTGCATAAAGTACCATATTCTACCTGCAAAGAACCAAATTGTGTGTTTGCAGTCCTACAATGAGCCTATATTGCACCCAATAAACTACACATTAGACCCAAATTAGAGAAATACTTGCCCATGTACATAGATGCCAGAGAGAACCACGTTTGTAAGTTACTGTGTATAACAACGCACATTATTCCATATTGTGCCCTGTTTGATTGATCCGATTCCTAACTGAAGGTGGTTTTCCAATCCTTAAAGAAAACTTCAAACTTGCTCCAAATAGTAAAACATAATCTAATATATTAATGTTTTACCCTTACCCCTCCTGTGCTGCTGGCCACAGGACCAACCGTGTGTTGCTTTCCATTGCGCTTGACAGCAGTGATTGGCTGCCTGAGTGACATGGCATTCAATCGACCTCAAAGCATGGTTAACAACTCCTGAAGGTTCTCAGCTCCCAAAACTTTCATGAATGGGCTAATCTCTAAATCCCACCCTTGCCCACTCAAATTGTATAAAATATAGACATGCGGACCCTCGATTTTACCTGATCCGTAGACCATATTGTTTTATATCCATTCAGGAGTTAGGAACACTCTGGCACAACAAGATACTTCTCTTTTATATCCTAAATATGCATGCATGCTAATATTCTGTTACTTTTGATGATGCCAAACCCTATATAGATTTGTATAATCATTGGGTCACATGGCAAAACAAAAATAGGGACAAAGTCAAGTTTGACACCAAATCAGACAAATTCACATTTAGGAGAATCAAAGAACAATCAGACTAATGATCTGTTGAGACTGGGTACACCTTTAGAATACATATAGCCAGTGGCACAACATAAATCTTTTACACGTCAATGCAAAGTCAATAACATGGCCCTCTATAATTGAAAATAAAAATAGTTTGCGCACATAAAAACTACAAGACACAAAAGGATCTGTAGAAAAATAGGAATATGCATGTGTCAAATGGAAAACAATACATAAATTCAGACGCACTCTGTAGAACAGTTTGAGATGCAGATGTAATAATACAGTAATAAATAAATATTGCACTAAGACCCGTGAGAAAAAGGTGATGAGAAAAGCCTGTAGTCTATTATGTAGTAAACCCCAAACCAAAGGACTAAATAGTCATAATACGCATAAGGTATTTATTCATATGGGTATTAATATGGACAAACCCTGAAAAAGTAAAAGAGGTCCTCTTTTAACGATGGAGCAGAAAAACGCTGCAGAAATCCTAAAAAACCTTTTATGCAGAAAGGTCAGAAGAAATTGACACTGTCCCGGCCGGTGACAGCTCAGATGAATGAGTATTAGTGGTGCACTGTGGAGAAAATAGTCCTGTTTGCACAGGTTTTACCTGACAACCCCGATGGGTCACTTGCAATAGAAAGTCCAATTTCAGCCTCCTCTGGCCTGCTGACAACCCCGATGGGTCACTTGCAGTAGAAAGTCCGACTTCAGCCTCCTATGGCCCGCAGACGAAACTTACATCCGTTGATGAAAGCCGGTGATCTCTGGCCTCCGTGGCCAGATCAGGAACGCCGGCTGATGATGTTGAATCCTCACTAGGAAGAAGGATGTGGGCAGGACCTGTTGGTAAACTAGCCTGCCTCAAGCACAGTAGTACACAAAATCGCAATATCTAACTGTCCCTCAGAGTGAGCAGAGTAGCGTTCTGTCCCTAACTGAGTTCACAGCACAGTGACGCTAAAATGGCTGCGGCGCCTTTTATAGTGCATTCTGACATCATTTCAGCAGCCAATCACAGCCATGCCATTAGTTAAGATGACCGCAGCATTACAGGATGTGCCCACACTTCATAAGATTCATCATTGGCTGACTAACATCACATTGCCTCTCAAAGAATTATGGGAACTTCCGATTCCGGTATACGATATTGAAAAAGTATCGGAATTAAGTATCGGAATTCCGATAACGCGAATATCGGCCGATACCCGATACTTGCGGTATCGGAATGCTCAACACTAGCAATGAGATGACATGGGCAGCGGCCACCACCATCTTAGAGAAGGGCATTGCAGTGATTGACTTGCTTTGTGTGGCATCACAGTGGCTATAAAAGCCCTGACCGCCGACCGCCATTTTACTTCTGCCGATCTTAGCGTAGGGAGAGGTTGCTGCCGCTGTTTCTCAGTAGGGAGAGTTAGGCAGGAAAAAAAAAAGTTATTCTGTGCTTGTGCTGATAGCAATTGTGCTGTACAGTTAGTGTGCAGTGACAGGGGAGGATTTTGTTGTGTGCAGCAGCGCTGGTTATTAGGCTGCCTGCCAGTGAAGGGGGAGGAATTTCTAGTGTGCAGCAGCAGAGCTGATTATTAGGCTGCCTGCCAGTGACAGGGGAGGAATTTCTTGTGTGCAGCAGCAGAGCTGATTATTAGGCTGCCTGCCAGTGACAGGGGAGGAATTTCTTGTGTGCAGCACGAGAGCTGATTATTAGGCTGCCTGCTAGCTATATTGCTGTGTGTACACTGCTGTGCAGACTGCTTTTTACACAGTACCTACAGATCACTAATACTTTTATTCTTTTTTTCTGCACAGTTACCGAGCGTTCATTTTTTCCCACACCTCATAGAGCTGTACACTCCTCACACACTACCGTGTACCAGCTGGTATCATGGACAAATACATGCTGACTATCTGTGTGTGACTCCGGAAATATATACGGAGATTTCAGTTTTCCTCAAAACCGTATACAGCTGGTATCTTCTGATACAGTACCGTTTTTCTGCCTTCTGTATTACGGTAAAATCCATACTGAGAAAGCGTCTGTGTGTTACTCTGGAAATATATACGGAGATTTACAATTACCCCTACACTGTATATGCCTGGTATCTTCGGATACATTAGCCTCTTTTGCTTTTTATATTCTGGTTTACTCCATACTGAGCCTGTGAGCGTTTGTGTGTTACTCTAGAAATATATACGGACATTTAAAATTACCCCAACAGTGTATACAGCTGTACGCTTCTGATACATTACCTTTTTCTACTTTTTATATTCTGGTGTGATCCATACTGCGCCTGTGAGAGTCTGTGTCTGACTCCTGAAATATATACGGAGATTTAAAATTACCCCAACACTGTATACAGCTGTATGCTTCTAATACATTACCCTTTTTTTGCTTTTTATATTCTGGTCTAATCCATACTGAGCCTGAGAGCGTCTGTGTCTGACTCCTGAAATATATAAGGAGATTTACAATATTTTCACTATACTATATATACCTGGTATCTGGTGATACAGTACCCTTTTTCAGCTTTTTATATTCTTGTCTAATCCATACTGAGCTTGAGAGCGTCTGTGTCTGACTCCTGAAATATATACGGAGATTTACAATATTTTCACTATACTATATATACCTGGTATCTGCTGATACAGTACCCTTTTTCAGCTTTTTGTATTCTTGTCTAATCCATACTGAGCCTGAGAGCGTCTGTGTCTGACTCCTGAAATATATACGGAGATTTACAATATTTTCACTATACTATATATACCTGGTATCTAGTGATGCAGTACCCTTTTTCAGTTTTTTATATTCTGGTCTAATCCATACTGAGCCTATGAGCGTCTGTGTCTGACTCATGAAATATATAGGGAAATTTACAAGATTTTCACTATACTATATATACCTCGTATCTGGTGATACAGTACTCTTTTTCAGCTTTTTATATTCTTGTCTAATCCATACTGAGCCTGTGAGCGTCTGTGTCTGACTCCTAAAATATATAGGGAGATTTACAATATTTTTTACTATACTATATACACCTGGTTTCTGGTGATACAGTACCCTTTTTCAGCTTTTTATATTCTTGTCTAATCCATACTGAGCCTGAGAGCGTCTGTGTCTGACTCCTGAAATATATATGGAGATTTACAATATTTTCACTATACTATATATACCTGGTATCTGCTGATACAGTACCCTTTTTCAGCTTTTTGTATTCTTGTCTAATCCATACTGAGCCTGAGAGCGTCTGTGTCTGACTCCTGAAATATATACGGAGATTTACAATATTTTCACTATACTATATATACCTGGTATCTAGTGATACAGTACCCTTTTTCAGTTTTTTATATTCTGGTCTAATCCATACTGAGCCTATGAGCGTCTGTGTCTGACTCATGAAATATATAGGGAAATTTACAATATTTTCACTATACTATATATACCTCGTATCTGGTGATACAGTACTCTTTTTCAGCTTTTTATATTCTTGTCTAATCCATACTGAGCCTGTGAGCGTCTGTGTCTGACTCCTAAAATATATAGGGAGATTTACAATATTTTTACTATACTATATACACCTGGTTTCTGGTGATACAGTACCCTTTTTCAGCTTTTTATATTCTTGTCTAATCCATACTGAGCCTGAGAGCGTCTGTGTCTGACTCCTGAAATATATATGGAGATTTACAATATTTTCACTATACTATATATACCTGGTATCTGCTGATACAGTACCCTTTTTCAGCTTTTTATATTCTTGTCTAATCCATACTGAGCCTGAGAGCATCTGTGTCTGACTCCTGAAATATATACGGAGATTTACAATTATCCCTAGACTGTATACAACTGTACGCTTCTGATACAGTACTATATATCTGCTGGTATTTTGGGTACATTTTCCCAAAAATGAGGAAGTATGGTGGAAGAGGCCGTGGACATGGGCATGGCGGGCCAGCTGGTACTGATTGTGGTGGTGGTGCATCTGCTGGAAGTGCCAAAAGAACAATAGCATCTAAGGCAGGAGGTGTTGAGCCAGCGTCATCGTCTGGCTCAAGAAGGCCTGGAAGGCTCCCTTTTCTGGAGTAGGTAAACTGATTTTAAAGCCAGAGCATCAGGAACAGGTTTTGGCTTACATTGCCGAAACAGCCTCCAGCTCTATCGCCTCCTCTTCTGAAGTTTCAAAAAATGCAAGCACTGAATCATCAGTGCAGGCTCCTGGTCAGGAACAACACCTTTCCTTGTATCCTTCACCCCCAGCAAAAGTGAAGGATGCGGCAGGCCACACTTCAGATTACTCTATGGATCTCTTTTCACATACAATGCCTGGGTTATCAAGTCAAATCCTGAATTCCCCAGTCCAAGATGAATCTGACATGGAGTGCACTGATGCAGAGCCACTACTAGATGATTCTGCTGGTACATTGACTCACAGCACTACATTGCCCTCACAGTCTACTGAGCCAGAATGTGACCCTGATGAAACTCAGGTGCCCCTTCCCGCATACTATACCACCTTACACGGTGACAGAGAGGAAGTTGCAGATGAAATTGAATAGGAGGTGATGGATGACCCAGTTGTTGACCCGGATTGGCATCCATTGGGGGAAGAGGGTGCCGCTGGCAATAGCTCAGAAGAGGAGAAGGATCCGCAGCAGGCATCGACATTGAAGCAGCAATTATCTGGCAGGCCCATAGCTGTCCAAAAACGTGTTGAAAAAGCAAAAAGAGTTGCTGGACAGCTTGGCCAGACGGTCCAATTAGCACAGCGTACAAGCCCTGAAAATTTATACCATAGTAGGAAGAGTGCAGTGTGGCACTTTTTTGACCAAAATCCTATTGATGAGGCAAAGGTTATCTGTAAGAAGTGCGGAAGGACCTTTAGCCGAGGGAAAAATCTCCCAAATTTGAATACCAGCTGCATGCTTAGACATTTAATGACCATGCACTTGCAAGCGTGGACGGACTACAAAACCTCAGGTAGCACATGTGCACCTGCTCCGACTGAAGGTAGCCAGCAATGCTCCATCACTTCCCCCACTGTAAGCCCACCGGTAAGCACACCACCAGCAAGAAATGTTGAGGTGTCGTCGCAAGGCCAAAGCAGTCAGGGAATCACAATGTTTTTGCAACGAAAGACTGAATCTAGGCCATCACCACCACCACCACCATCACCAACCCCCTCTCAGTCCGTCATGTCCACCACTAGCTTCCCCCATATGCAGCTTTCAAGTCCAGCTCACACTAGCAGACACTCTGAGTAGGACAAGAAAGTACTCATCCTCTCATCCGCGTACACTGGCTTTGAATGCCAAAATTTTCAAACTGATCTAATTAGAGATGATGCCCTTCCGTTTGGTTGAAAGCGCAGCGTTCCGAGAGCTCATGGCCTATGCTGTCCCACGCTATGACCTACCCAGTCGGCACTTCTTTGCTAGAAAAGCCATCCCTGCCCTCCACCTGCATGTGAAGGACCGCATTGTCCATGCACTCAAAAAATCAGTGAGTGGAAAGGTGCACCTCACAACAGATGCATGGGCCAGTAGGCATGGCCAGGGCCGTTACGTGTCCATCACTACGCACTGGGTTAATGTGGATTCAGGCTCCACAGAGGACAGCGGCGGTGGGACAGTGCTACCTAGCCCACGGTATAGGCAACAGTTGGCTGTAGGCGTTCGACCCTCCTCCTCCAGAAGCGAAAGCTCGTCGACAGAGCGCAGTCACACGAGCACTCCATTCGCAGCTGCCAGTGTTGCACACGAGGTGTCCCACTATCGAACAGCTAGTGGTAAGCGTCAGCAGGCTGTTTTAAAGATGATGTCTTTGGGAAACAACAGATACACCGCGGAGGTACTGGCCGACTACTTGCAGCGAGAAACTGAGTCATGGCTGGGCAGTCTACATCTTGAGCCAGGCAAGGTAGTCAGTGATAACGGCCGTAATTTTGTGGTGGCCATAGCCCTGGCAAAACTCAGACACATACCTTGCCTGGCTCACACCTTGAACCTGGTGGTGCAGTGCTTCCTAAGTAATTATCCAGAGTTAACCAGCCCTGTTCCATAAGGTGTGAAGACTGTGCTCGCACATCCGACGCTCGCCCGTAGACTCTAGTCGTATGCAGAGGCTGCAGCGATCGCTTCACCTCCCCAAGCACTGCCTAATCTTAGACGTTGCAACAAGGTGGAACTCCACCATGCACATGGTTGAGAGGCTGTGCGAACAGAGGCACGCTGTAATGCATTTGTGGGAGGATACACGGTCAGGCAGTTTGAGGGCAGACATTGAGTTGTTGGGTATGCAGTGGTCAAAGCAGAAAGACCTCTGTAAAGTCCTTCAGTGTTTTGCGGAATGCACACGGCTGGTAAGCGCAGACGACGCCATCATCAGCATGAGCATTCCACTTATACGTCTGCTCATGCAAACTTTGCTGCACATTAAGGATCAGGCATCTGCAGCGGAGGAGGAAGAGGAGGAGAAGGAGGGAAGCCTTGATGACAGTCAGCCATTGTCTGCTCAGGGAACTGTCCTGTATGAGGTGGAGGAAGGAGAGGAATAGGAGGAGGAGGAGGGGGTTGATTATTTTGGGGAGGAGGATGCTTCTCAGGGGGCAAGCGAAAATGTTGGTTTGCCAAGTTCAGGTACATGGTTTGTGCGTGACTGGAGGGATGTGGATTTGGCAGAAAGTGCTCCTCCACCCACCACTAGAAGTGCATCATTGACACCTGGAACATTGGCCCACATGTGTGATTATGTGTTGCGGATCCTAAAAAGGGACCCCCGCATTGCCAAAATGATGAAGGATGATGACTACTGGTTGGCCAGCATCCTCGATCCACGCTATAAAGGCAAATTACAGAACATCATGCCACAGGAGAACCTAGAGCTAATATTGGTAAACAAACAAGCAACTCTCGTAAACCGTTTGTTAGAGGCATTCCCAGCACACAGCAGCGGTGCAGGTTCTACCACGAGCCGTAGTGGGCCAAATGGAAGAGGTGTTCGTGGTGCAGACAGCCGAAGTGGCATTGGAGACAGGGGTTTCATGACCATGTTGTGGACTGATTTCTCAAGTAACGCTCACACGACTGTTAATACTGAATCAATTAAAACAGACAGGAGAAAGCAGTTGTCAACAATGGTTCAAAATTACCTCTCCTCCCCTATCGATGTTATCCCTCACAGTTCATTCCCCTTTGACTACTGGGCCTGTAAACTGGACACCTGGCCTGAATTGGCACAATATGCCTTACAGGAGCTCACTTGCCCTGTTGGTAGTGTGCTATCAGAAAGAGTCTTCAGTGCTGCTGGATCAATGCTGACAGAAAGAAGGACCCGGCTGTCGACCCAAAATGTTGGTGATCTCACCTTCATAAAAATGAACCATGCCTGGGTTTCAAAGGATTTTGTACCACCTTCCCCCTGATGACACATTGGTTGCCAGCAAAATGGCTCGCTTTGTCCTCCTCTTCCTCCGACTTCTCCAATTCCTCCATTTTCAGCTGCTGAACGTCCAGCCCACACCTCAACATATGCCAGTTTTCCACCTCCCTAACTGGGCTGCCCCCCAGGGCAGGCGTCAGCACCTGGCACACCCGCACAAGTGCCGGTGCCCTGAGCAGGTGGGGGGCCCACTTGTGGGCAATGGCACTGGCACAGGGCCCTTCATAGTACGCAAAAGTGTCTCTGACGGTGGGGGGGCCCACTCGCCATCAGACACACCTGCATTCTATGAGGGGCCCTGTGCCAGTGCCGTCGTAAACGAGTGGGCCCCCCCTGCTTGCTCAGGGCCCCAGCACTTGCAATACTTACCTCTTCCTGCTTCACCGCTGTGATGTCTTCCACGTTTCCTGACAGTGACATTCAGGTCAGAGAGCGCGATGACGTCACGTCTGTATGCCCTCTGCCTGAACAGTCCAAGTGCAGAGAGCTGGAAGATGGCGACGCTGAGGAGTCCAGAGTAGAGCAGTGCCCAGGGAGGAGAGGTATTTCATTTTTTTAATGTTTGGAGCAATATATGGGGAGCATTATACACTGGAGAATTATATATGGGGCCCATCATATACTGGAGCATTCTAAATGGGGGACATCAGACACTGGAGCAGCATCTACGGGGCCCATTATACACTGGAGCATTATAAATGGGGCCCATTATACTGTATATGGAGCATTATATTGACCCATCATACACTGGAGCATCATCCATGGGGCCCATCATATACTGGAGCATTCTAAATGGGGGGCATCAGACACTGGAGCAGCATCTACGGGGCCCATTATACACTGGAGCATTATAAATGGGGCCCATTATATATGAAGCATTATTTTGGCCCATAAGACACTGGAGCATCATCCATGGGGCCCATCATATACTGGAGCATCATATGGGGTTCATTATTTATGGGGCATCATATCGGGTATGGAGCATCATATGGAGCACATATGGGGCCTATTCTGTATGGAGCATTATATGGAGCCCATTCTGTATGGAGCAATATATGGGGCCCATCATATACTGTATGGAGCTTTATATGCGACTCATTATACTGTATGGAGCAATATGTGGGGCTCATTCTACTCTATCGGGACCGTCCTATACTGTATGGCACATTATATGGGGACCATCATATACTGTAGCATTATGTGGAGCTCATCATAGACTGTATGGAACATTATATGGGACCAATTATTCTGTATGGAGCAATATATGGGGCTCATTATTCTGTATGGCGCACTATGTGGTGGCCATAATACTGTATGGAGTAATATACTGTCCGTTTTTTGAGCTATTGTAGAATTTAAAATAGATATCAGTCATGTAATGTAAGAAGTGAAGTATTTGGCATTGTACTATACCTATATTTCTCTGCCGTATCGGAGCAACATGAATTGTGGTATGTGTTAAAGGGGTCCACTGACACTCTTTCGCCCGGGGCACACGAAAACCTGGAGCCAGCCCTACCCCCCACAACTTTAGCCAAACAACACCCAGTTTTCAATGCGTAACTATTATTATACAGTAAATTAAGGTTGACAAGCTTAAGTAATAAGAATTGATGTAGTTGGCATTGAAATGGGCACTGTAGGTGTGTTTACTGTCCTCCACTCCCTGCCGACTTTGCTTCCCCATTGACTTGCATTGGGTTTCGTGTTTCAGTCGGACCTCAGACTTTTCCCGATAGTCGGCCGATTTCGTTCGACTCGACTTTTGAGAAAGTCGGGTTTCATGAAACCCGACTCGACCCTAAAAAAGGCAAAGTCGCTCATCTCTAGTCAACAGTGCTCACAGCCTGAAGCTTGTTGATTGGCTGCGCTGCAGCCTTTCAGTGTCAGTGTATAAATGATTGGTGGTGGCAGTTAATAGTTCTTTTTGTTATTGGGGTATATATATTCCATGCGTTGGAATCTGAGGTATATATATACCATAAACTGATTGTGAGCTCCACAATAACCAGCCTAGTAATGGAAGCAATAATAATAATAATAATCTTTATTTATATAGTGCCAACATATTCCGCAGTGCTTTACAGTTTAACAGTTTCAAAACACAAGTCATAAGTAACAACGTTAACAATACAATAATTAAAGCAAAATAAGCCGCCCCTGCTCGTGAGAGCTTACAATCTACAATGAGGTGGGGGAGATACAAAGTACAGGTGTGTATATACAATAGTGCATTTACAATGATGGTCCAGCCATCTTGAGGGAGTGAGGGATGGATGGAGATAGTAAATGGGCTACACATACACGCTTACACATAGAATGATTTTGATTAGTGAATGTGATAGGCCGCTCTGAACAAATGTGTTTTGAGGGAGCGCCTGAAACTATGCAAATTGTGGATAGTCCTAATTTCTTGAGGTAGAGCATTGCAGAGGATTGGCGCAGCGCGGGAGAAGTCTTGGAGTCGGGAGTGGGAGGTACGGATTAGTGCAGAGGTTAGTCGAAAGTCGTTTGCAGAGCGCAGCAGTCGGTTAGGCCGATAGATAGAAATTAAGGAGGAGATATAGTTGGGTGCTGCACTGAGGAGAGCTTTGTGGGTGAGAACCAGTACTTTGAATTGGATCCTATAATGAATGGGCAGCCAGTGTAAGGACTGGCGAACAGCGGACGTGTCCGAGTACCGATTAGCCAGATGGATGACCCTGGCTGCTGCATTAAGGATGGACTGGAGAGGGGATAGTCGAGTAATGGGGAGGCCAAGTAATAGAGCATTGCAGTAGTCCAGGCGGGAGTGGATCAATGCTGCAGTGAGGGTTTTGTTGTTTCCAAGGTGAGAAAAGGGCGGATTCTAGAGATGTTCTTTAGGTGTAGGTGGCAAGAGCGGGCAAGAGATTGTATATGGGAGGTGAAGGAGAGATTGGTGTCAAACATAACACCCAGACAGCGAGCCTGCTGCTGGGGTGTTATTATGGTGCCACCGACGAAGAGGGAAATGTCAGATTTAGGGAGGTTAGTAGACGGCGGGAGCAGAAGGAGTTCAGTTTTGGAGAGGCTAAGTTTCAGATAGAGAGCGGACATGATGTTGGAGACTGCGGACAGACAGTCGGTGGCGTTCTGTAGAACAGCGGGGGTAAGGTCGGGGGATGACGTGTATAGTTGTGTGTCATCAGCATAAAGATGATACTGAAAGCCAAATCTGCTGATGGTCTGTCCAATTGGGGCTGTGTAGAGAGAGAAGAGAAGGGGGCCAAGGACTGAGCCCTGGGGTACACCGATAGTGAGATGAAGAGGAGATGACGTGGAGCCAGAGAACGAAACACTGAAGGAGAGGTCAGAAAGATAGGAGGAGAACCAGGAGAGAACATTGTCCTTAATACCTAGTGACTGGAGCCTAGACAGTAGGAGATGGTGGGCAACCGTGTCGAAAGCTGCAGAAAGGTCGAGAAGAATGAGCAGAGAGTGGTCGCCGTTACGTTTTGCTGTCAGAAGGTCATTGGTCACTTTGATGAGGGCAGTTTCAGTCGAATGTAGGGGTCGGAAGCCGGACTGTGAAGGGTCTAGAAGGGAGTAAGTGGAGAGGTAACGGGTGAGGCGGGAGTAGACTAGGCGCTCCAAAAGTTTAGAGATGAAGGGGAGATTGGAGACCGGTCTGTAGTTGTTTGTGCAGGAAGGGTCGAGAGTGGGTTTCTTTAGTAGTGGAGTAATGATGGAGTGTTTGAAGGAAGATGGGAAAATGCCAGAGGAGAGTGAGAGATTAAAGATTGTAGTCAGGTGAGTTGTGACAACTAGAGAGAGAGACTGGAGGAGATGTGCGGGAATGGGGTCGGTAGTGCATGTAGTCGGACGAGAGGAGTCTGGAGACTTCTTCTTCTGTGATGGGATCAAATGTGGAAAGTGAGCCAGGGGAAATGCAGGGTGGGATGGGAGTCACAGCACTTGGTGGTTGAGAGCAGATTTCCTGACGGATAGTATCTATTTTTTCTATAAAGTGGGAGGCCAGGTCGTCAGCACAAATGTCTGTGATAGGGGCTTATGCTTTTGGCCTGAGGAGGGAGTGAAAAGTGTCAAAAAGTTTCTTGGGGATGTTGGCTAGTGAGGAGATCAGGGTGGTGAAGTAGGTCTGTTTGGCGAGGTGAAGGGCAGCATTATAAGTTCTTAACATGAATTTAAAGTGAATGAAGTCTTCTGGTGTGCGGGTTTTTCTCCAGAGTCGTTCAGCACTCCTAGAGCATCGCTGAAGGAGTCGAGTTTGCAATGTGAGCCAGGGCTGTTTTACTGTGTGTTTGGAAGTTCTGAGGGTGAGCGGTGCTACTTGGTCAAGGGTGCTTCTAAGAGTGTCATTGTAGTGCTGAACAGCCAGATTAGGACAAGAAAAAGAGGAGATTGGGGACAGTGATGAGTGTAGGGAGTCTGAAAGTGTCTGAGGGTTAATGGCTTGTAGATTTCTGAATGTATGGTAGGTAGGAGTGCGCTGGGGTGGTCGAGAATTTGTGAGGATGAAGGAGAGAATGTTGTGGTCAGAGAGTGGAAGCGGTGAGTTATTTAGGTGGGAGATTGAGCAGAGGCGGACAAAGACCAGGTCAAGGGTGTTACCATCCTTGTGTGTCTCAGAGGTTGAAAGCTGTGAGAGGCCTAGAGAAGTGGTTAGTGATAGAAGCTGAGATGCAGATGTGGAAGTAGGGCTGTTAATGGGGATGTTGAAGTCTCCAAGGATAATGGTTGGTAGTTCTGAGGACATGAAGTGTGGCAGCCAGGCTGAGAAGTGGTTAAGGAACTGGGTGGGCGAGCCTGGGGGACGATATATGATCGCTACTCTGAGGGAGAGGGGATGGAAGATCCTGATGGTGTGGACCTCAAAAGAAGGGAATGAGAGTGATGGAATTGGGGGATGACCTGGAAAGTGCATTGTGGGACAGGAGTATGCCGACTCCACCACCATGTCTGTTTGCGGGTCTCGGGGAATGGGAGAACTGTAAGCCACCATAGGAAATGGCAGCAGGGGAGACAGTGTCAGAATCCTGAATCCAGGTTTCCGTGAGGGCCAACAGATGAAGAGAGTTGTTCAGAAAGTAGTTGTGCAGGAAGGATAGCTTGTTGCATGCAGACCGTGGATTCCAGAGGGCACAATTAAAAGGAGATGAAGGAGTGCAAGTAATATTAATAAGATTATTATGGTTTCGATATGAGGTAGGGTAGGGATTGAGGTTGGGGGATGGTGGACCAGGGTTGGGGGAGATGTCCCCTGAAATCAGTAGTAGAAGGAATATAAAGAGCAGGTAGTTGTTGGAGTTGTAAGTAGGTTTTTTCTGTGATGTGTTTGGGCAAGATGGGCTGAGGTTTCTCAAGAAGGTGAGGAGTGCATGGGAACTGTACATGGGAGAGGGAAGTATGGAGGGGCTGATGTGTATGAGTCGTGATGGAGGGGGGATGGGGCGGTGAATGTGGATGGCACGGGAACACAGGAGGAGAGAGATAAAGTACATAATTAAAAAGAAAGCAAAGTGTGGGGTACCTGATTCCAGCCCTGATTAACCGCCATGGATAACTGCCGTTTAAAAGATGCTTATCTTCTGTGATGCTTTGCTTTCTGTGATGCGCGCGCCCCCACACTGCGTGCGCCCCTTAAGGGTATGCCACACTAAGCGAGATCGCTAGCGAGATCGCTAACGAGATCGCTACTGCGTCACCATTTATGACACAGTAGCGATCTCGTTAGCGACTTAGCTGTGTGTGACATGTAGCAGCGATGTGGCCCCTGCTGAGATGTTGCTGATCGCTTATTAACGTTCTGAGCCGTTTTTTGGTCGTTGGTGTCCCGCTGGTGAGCCTGAATCGCTGAGTGTGACACCCTTTATGAACGACTTCACCAGCGTCGCAGGTGGGACTTGGTTTTCCCAACGACCGCAGAGGTCGTTATACAGATCGCTGATGAGTTGTGTTTGGAATCACAGATCGCTGATGAGTTGTTTGGAATCTAACTAGCGATCACATAGCGATCGCACTAGTAATCTCGCAGGTTAAGTCGTCGTGATCGCTGGTGCGATCGCTAAGTGTGGCAGTGCCTGTAGACTACTCCTAAATATATAGCCCACACTACAGGGTCAGGAAAGTGGGATTGTGGGAGCTGCTTTGGAATAATTTTGCAGCTGGGGCCAGCACACCAGGGGGTGGTTAGATCATCAAAGGCACTAGAGCTGGCTACATCTATATGTTATAGCACCTTCCACCTGATAAGATCTAGAGAGGCCCCAGTCACAGGGATATACAGCAGTAAGTATTAAGCACAGTGCAAAAAATGAATTATACCAAAGCTTTACCAGGCACATTACACTATGTTGCAAGTTGGTAAAGCAGTGGTTGGCAGCAAGCAGAAGTATGTAGTTCATACCATTACTATATATTTCAGCATGCAAGACAGATAGGGATTGTATCATTCAGCTGTTTGCTTCCAATGAATGCAGTTCATATCATTACTATATATTTCAGCATGCAAGACAGATAGGGATTGTATCATTCAGCTGTTTGCTTCCAATGAATGCAGTTCATACCATTACTATATATTTCAGCATGCAAGACAGATAGGTATTGTATCATTCAGCTGTTTGCTTCCAATGAATGCAGTTCATACCATTACTATATATTTCAGCATGCAAGACAGATAGGGATTGTATCATTCAGCTGTTTGCTTCCAATGAATGCAGTTCACCGTGGCCTTGTCCATGATTCGTCACTCAATTGCATAATTGTCCTGACAATTTGAGGCAGCAGAGTTGTGTTTCCTTGACAACTAGTGGCAGCGGTGTGATCTGTATGAGCTCTCCGGTGTCATCTGTGACACACTGTCATCCTTGGCACCATGTGAATTGATTGTAATCGATATTTGCAGATGATATAAAACTATGTAAAGCAGTCAATACAAGAGAAGATAGTGTTCTGCTACAGATGGATCTCGATAAGTTGGAAACTTGGGCTGAAAGGTGGCAGATGCGGTTTAACAATGATAAATGTAAGGTTATACACATGGGAAGAAGGAATCAATATCACCATTACACACTGAACAGGAAACCACTGGGTAAATCTGACATGGAGAAGGACTTGGGGATCTTAGTTAATGATAAACTTACCTGGAGCAACCAGTGCCAGGCAGCGGCTGCCAAGGCAAACAGGATCATGGGGTGCATTAAAAGAGGTCTGGAAACACATGATGAGCATTATACTGCCTCTGTAGAAATCCCTGATTAGGCTGTGGTTCCACGGTCCGGAACCACAGCGCTTTGGACGGAGCGGAAATTCCGCTCCGTCCTAAGCCCCGCCTTCTTTTTGACGCGCGCTCTTTCCGGATGTGTTCCGGACACCTCCGGAACACATCCGGAAAGAACGCAGGGCTGCATAGCCCTGTGTTATTTCCGTTGCGGCGACGCAGCGTCGCCACAACGGGCTAGGACATGCTGCGGTCTGAAAGACGCGCCGCATGTCCGGATATGCAGGTCTTCCGCCTGCGTATTTTACAGCATAGTGGAGACGGGATTTCTTGAAATCCCCTCCACTATGCTGCAACATCTGGACGCTGCGTGTTTGACGCTGCGCCAACGCACAGCGTCAAACACACAGCATTTCCTGAAGCATTCCGGATCGTGGAAACTCACCCTTAGACCGCACATGGAGTATTGTGTACAGTTTTGGGCACCGGAGCTCAGGAAGGATGTAATGGAACTAGAGTGAGTACAAAGGAGGGCAACAAAATTAATAAAGGGGATGGGGGAACTACAATACCCAGAGAGATTAGCAAAATTAGGATTATTTAGTCTAGAAAAAAGACAACTGAGGGGTCGATCTAATAACCATGTGAAAGTATATAAGGGGACAATACAAATATCTCTCCGAGGATCTGTTTATACCAAGGAAGGTGACAGTCACAAGGGGGCATTCTCTGCTCCTAGAGGAGAGAAGGTTTTTCCACCAACATAGAAGAGGATTCTTTACTGTTAGGGCAGTGATAATCTGGAATTCCTTGCCTGAGGAGGTGGTGATGGCGAACTCAGTCGAGGAGTTCAAGAGAGGCCTGGATGTCTTCCTGGAGCATAACAATGTTGTATCTTACAGTTTTTAGGTTCTTTAGAAGGACGTAGATCTGGGGATTTATTCTGTCGGAATATAGGCTGAACTGGATGGACAAATGTCTTTTTTCGGCCTTGCTAACTATGTTACTATGTTACATTGAACTGTTTTAGATATGATTTTTATATATACTGTGTATGCAACAGTTTGGTTAGCCTTGATAGGGTTATTAAATAGCATTGTGTGAGAATTAATAAAACATAACTTTTATTAGATTGCAGTCTGACCCTAATGGATCGCTATCGAGGCTATATTAAACTATGTTCCAAATTATTATGCAAATTGGTTTTAAGTGTCATAGCGTTTTTTGTTTTTTTTTTGTAAATGAAACCCATTGATGGTATTGTGTCTGAGGGTTCTTTGGATCACTGAAATCAATTTCAGATACCTGTGATAATTAGCCTTGTGAGCCCAATAAAAGGAAAACTGTATGTTCCACACTATTAAGCAGGACAGAGTTTTCAAGTAAAATGGGAAAGAAAAAGGATCTCTCTGCTGCTGAAAAGCATCAAATAGTGCAATGCCTTGGTCAAGGGATGAAAACATTACATATTTCCCGAGAACTTAAGCGTGATCATCGTACTGTTGTTAAGAGATTTGTGGCTGATTCTGAGCACAGATGTGTTTGTGCTGATAAAGGCAGAATGAGGAAGGTTTCTGCCAGGCAAGTTCATCGGATTAAGAGAGCAGCTGCTAAAAGCCATTACAAACCAGCAAACAGATATTTGAAGCTGCTGGTGCCTCTGGAGTCCCTCGAACCACAAGGTGTGGGATCCTTCAAAGGCTTGCTGTGGTGCATAAACCTACGATTCGGCCACCCCTAAACAGTGCTCACAAGCAGAAACGGTTGCAGTGGGCCCAGACATACATGAAGACTAATTTTCAAACAGTCTTGTTTACTGATGAGTGTTGAGCAACCCTGGATGGTCCAGATGGATGGAGTAGTGGGTGGTTGGTGGATGGCCACCATGTTCCAACAAGGCTGCGACGTAATAAAAGAGGTAGAGGAGTCATGTTTTGGGCCGGAATCATAGGGAGACAGCTGGTAGGGCCCTTTAAGGTTCCTGAAGGTGTGAAAATGACCTCTGCAAAGTATGTAGAGTTTCTGACTGACAACTTTCTTCCATGGTATAAAAAGCAGAAACGTGCCTTCAGGAGCAAAATCATCTTCATGCATGACAATGCGCCATCTCATGCTGCAAAGAATACCTCTGAATCATTGCCTGCTATGGGCATAAAAGGAGATAAACTCATGGTGTGGCCAGCATCTTCCCCTGACCTCAACCCTTTAGAGAACCTTTGGAGTATCATCAAGCAAAATATCTATGAGGGTGGGAGGCAGTTCACTTCAAAACAGCAGCTCTGGGAGGCTATTCTGACTTCATGCAAACAAATACAAGAAGAAACTCTCCAAAAGCTCACAAGTTCAATGGATGAAAGAATTGTCAAGGTGATATCAAAGAAGGGCTCCTATGTTAACATGTAACTTGGCCTGCTAGGATGTTTTGGAGTTAAGTAGCTTTTTTGTTCAGTGAGTGTGACCTCCTAATGCTGCAAATTCCACAAATGAGCATTTTCAGTTCTTTAAAACAGATCAAATTTTCAGAAATTCTACTGTGCCTAATAATGTGGAACAGTGCATTTTGAGTTTTTTTCCATTTTGGAGATTATACTGTTATCATTGGGAGGTTTCTTCAATAAAATTCGATGTATACTCTAACGGGTGATGACTTTTATTAGACTGACTGTCATTTGCACCGACCACTTAGGAAAATCAGAGAAAAATATCATTTGCATAATAATTTGAAACATAGTGTAGACTGAATCCCCAAACTCCTGCCTTGACAAGGGTAGTCCACAACTAGCCCTAAGGCCTGTTTCACACGTCTGTATATTTCTGGTACCGAAGATATCCGTGTCCATGTGTCCATGTGTACTACGTGTGGCACACGTGTGCCGAATCAGTACCACACGGATGGCCGCCGGGGAAGAAGCAGCTACTGTAAGCACTGTTCCCCAGCGGTAGGTCCTGAAGCCGGCTGTCATTCTCCCCTGCCTGCCTGCGAGAAGAGGAGAACGATGAGAGGAATATTAAAGTCCGAACGACAGCAGGTGTCGGATGATGGGGTAACAGTCCCAAAAGCACTCACCTGCTGTCGCTCAGACTTTAATATGCTGCTTATCGTTCTCCTTTAATCGCAGACAGAGCAGGGGAGAATGACAGCCGGCTTCAGCACCAGCCGCCAGAGAACAGCAGCTTGCAGTAGCGCTACTTCCCCGGCGGCCGTGTGTACTGTTCTCCATGTGCATGTGTGCGGCACGTTTTGCGGTCTGTGTATCCGTGTGAAAACGGACATGTCTACGTGTTTTGCACATGGACACACGGTCCGTCAAAACAAACTGACGTGTACATAGACCCATTCATTTGAATGGGTCTACGTGTGTCATTGTCTCTGGTTCATGAGAAAACTGTCACCACACGTACCGGAGACACTGACGTGTGAAAGGGGCCTCACATGGAGGTCCTGCACTTTGAATGTGAAAGTCCCAGCGGATTCCTATATAACTTGTCAGGTTTCTATACAATTTAGTGGTATAAGTGTTTGCTTGCTTCCTGATTTCCTATTCTTTTGCATTTTTGTCACACTTAAATGTTTCAGATCACCAAACAAATTTAAATATTAGACAGAGATATCACAAGTAAACACGAAACAAAATGCCGTTTATAAATAAAGGTCTATATTATTAAGGGAAAAGAAATCCAAACCTATAGGGCCGTGTGTGAAAAAGTGATTGCCCATTTCCCCTTAAAACATAAGTTAAATGTAGTTTATCACATTTTTGGAAAACTGAGTTCAATTTCCCTAGCCACACCCACAGGTCTGATTACTGCCACACCAGTTCTCAATCAAGAAATAATAATAATTTTATTCCTATAGCGCCAACATATTCCGCAGCACTTTACATTTTAGAGGTGACTTGCATAGACAATAGACATTACAGCATAACAATAAACACAGATCAAAGTAGATACCAAGAGGAATGAGGGCCCTGCTCGCAAGCTTACAATCTATGAGGAAAAGGGGAGACACAAAAGGTAGATGGTAACAATAGCTTTCGTTGTTCGGACCAGCCATAGTGTAAGAATCGGGTGTTCATGTAATTCTGCATGAACCAGTTATCAGCCTAAGTATGTAACAGTATAGAAACAGAGGGCTATTAAATGCATAAAGCGGGTGAGAACATAATACGAGGTACCTGGTTATGGTAAAAATTTTGAATGGGCCAACAGGGATAGTTAGGTTAATGCATTGAGGCAGTATGCCAGTCTGAACAAATGTGTTTTTAGAACATAATTAAAATTGTGGGTATTGGGGATTAATCGTATTAACCTGGGTCGTGTATTCCAAAGAATTGGCGCAGCACATGAAAAGTCTTGGAGATGGGAGTGGGAGGTTCTGATTATTGAGGATGTTAACCTCAGGTCATTAGCAGAACAGAGGACACTGGTAGGGTGGTAGGCTGAGACAAGGGAGGAGATGTAGGGTGGTGCTGAGCCATGGAGTGTTTTGTGAGTGAGGGTGATAAGTTTGTACTGGATTCTGGAGTGGATGGGTAACCAGTGTAATGACAGTTACAAGGTAGAGGCATCGGTATAACGATTGGTGAGGAATATGATCCTGGCTGCAGCATTCAAGACAGTGTTGAGGGGAGAGTTTGTTAAGAGGGAGACCGATTAGTAGAGTTACAATCGTCCAGACGAGAATGAATAAGAGAAACAGTAAGAGTTTTTGGAAAGTCGAAAGTAGGAAAGGGTCGAATTCTAGAAATGATTTTGAGGTGCAGATAAAAAGAGCGAGCCAGTGATCAGATGTGGAGGGTGAATGAAAGCTCAGAATCAAGTATGACCCCAAGACAGCAGGCATGTTGCTGGGGAGTAATAGTGGAACCACACATGGAAATGGCAATGTCGGGCATAGGTGGGTTAGTAGAGGGAAGAAACACAAGGAGTTCAGTTTTGACAGGCTCAGTTTCAGATAGAGGGAGGACATGGTGTTAGAGACAGCGGTAAGACAATCGCTGGTGTTTTTTAAAAAGGCAGGCGTGATATCAGGAGAAGTGTATAATTGGGTGCCATCAGCATAGAGATGGTACTGGAAACCAAATCTACTGATTGTTTGTCCAATAGGGCAGTATACAAAGAGAAGAGGAGGTGGTCTAGGACTGATCCTTGAGGAACTCCAACAGTAAGGGGAAGTTGAGAGGAGGAGGAGCCAGCAAAAGATACAGTGAAGAAGCGGTCAGAGAGATAGGAGGAGAACCAGGAGAGATCGGTGTCCTTGAGGCCGATGGAGCAGAGCATAGTGAGGAGGAGCTGATGATCCACAGTGTCGAATGCTGCAGAGAGATCCAAGAGAATTAGCATGTAGTAGTGACCATTAGATTTAACTGATAGTAGATCGTTAGAGACTCTAGTGAGGGCAGTTTCAGTAGAGTGTAAAGAGCAGAAACTGGATTGTAGAGGGTCGAGAATAGAGTTATCTGAGAGATAGCTGATAAGATGGGAGTGGACCAGGCAGGCGTTTCAGGAGTTTAGAGATGAAGGGAAGATTAGAGACAGGTCTATAGTTAGCGGCACAGTTTTGGTTGTGGGATGTTTTTTTAAGTAATGGATGTATGATGGCATGCTTAAATGAGGAGGGAAAGATACCAGAACAGAAAGAGAGGTTGAATATTTTTGTTAGGTGAGTGGTGACGGCAGGCGAAAGGGACTGGAGGAGATGTGATGGAATGGGGTCACTGATGCAAGTAGTAAGGTGAGAAAATGCAAGGAGCCTGATTATTTCTTCTTCTGTGATTGGTTCAAAATCAGAGTGAGCTAGATGCAGTGGGGGAGGGAGGAAAGTGCCTGGTATGAGGGGATTGGTGAGATAATTTCCTGTCGGATATGGGTAATTTTTTCTTTGAAATAATTGGCCAGATCGTCAGAGCGGAGATCCGAGGTTGGAGCCTGCACTCTTGGGTTGAGTAGGGAATGAAAAGTGTCAAAGAGACGTTTCGGGTTAATGAATAGTGAGGTGATGAGGGTGTTGAAATAGGTTTATTTGGAGAGATGAAGGGCAGTGTTGTATGTTTTAAGCATAAGCTTATAATGGATGAAATCTTCGGGTAGATTGGATTTTCTCCACAGACGTTCGGCGCACCTGGAGCACCGCTGTAGGAAACATGTTTGCAGCGTGTGCCCCGTTTGTCGCCGTCTGTGCCGAGTTGTTTTATATATAGGAGGTGCACTTTCATCAAGGGTACTTTGCAGTGTTTCATTGTAATGCTTCAGTGCAGAGTCAGGACATGAGAGGGAGGAGATAGGGGCCAATGATGACTGCAAATTCTTCATAAGTTTCTGGGTGTTAATGGCCTGTATGTTTCTATAAGTGTGAAAAGTGGGGGTGACCTGAGCAGGATGGCAGTTCTTGATAGAGAATGAAAGAAGGTTGTGGACAGAGCGCGGGAGAGGGGAGTTGGTGAAATCATCCACTGAGCAAAGACGGGAGAAAAGTTAGCAAGCTGCGAAAGGCCGAAAGAGGAGGTTAGAGAGGAGGAGGTTAGAGATAAAAGGTGAGTTTCAGATGGGCAGAGGGGAAAAGCAATGGGGATGTTGAAATCACCCATGGTGAGGGTTGGGATGTCACAAGAGAGAAAATGTGGAAGCCAGGTGGCAAAGTGATCCAGGAATTGCTGGGAGGGACCCTGGGGACGATACACCACCGCCACTCGCATGGAGAAGGGGATGTAGAGTCTGAAAGCATAGACTTCAAAAGAAGGGAAGACAAGTGAGGGTACTTGAGGGATAACCTGAAAGGTACATTTGGGTGATAGGAGCAGACCAACCCCTCCACCTGCTCTGTTGTCCGATCTTGGAGTATGAGAGAATTGTAGTCCACCATATGAGAGAGCAGCAGCAGCAGCGGTGATGTCTGACTACTGGATCCAGGTTTCAGTAAGAGCCAGAAGGTTAGGAGAATCAGAAAGGAAGAAGTCATGGATGAAAGAGAGTTTATTACACACTGAGCGAGAATTCCAAAGGGCACAATTAAAAGAGACAGAAGGCACGCAGGGAATTTTAATGAGATTTGAGGGGTTTCTGAGTGTAGCAGTTGAGGGGTTTGACTTACTATAACAAGGGGGCCGGGGTTGGAAGAGATATCTCCTGCAACCAGGAGGAGGATATAAAGAGTGAGCAGTTGGTTAAGTGATTTGTGAGAGCGTCTCTTGTGTTAGATGGTGGGACTGAATGGATCTGTGCAGTTTAACAATGTGAAAAGAGCATAAGTGCTATACATAGGAGAGGAGAGGACTAATGGGCCGATATGGATGTAGTGTAAAGAGTGCAAGGGCGGTGGATGTGAGTGAATGCAGCAGCCAGGATATAAATTATGCAAATGCATATGGTAAATAATTGTTGTAATCCAGATGTACAGGGAATAGGTTTGTTTAATTGTCTTAACTGTCTCCTGCCCTGTCTAACTGCCATGGTATAACTGCCAGTACGTTAATAAAATGTACTTCGATTAAATGTACATAAATACTAACCCCTGCATAAATGCTTCCCCAAGCTATTTCTCAATATATAGGAGAGTGGCTCTAAGATCTATCACTATTTTACCTTGGTAGCAATCAATCAAACTAAGACAGCAGAACACATTAAATGTAGTGAAGAAATCACTTAAATAGAACCTGCCTGACAAAGTGAAGTAGACCAAAAAATCCTTAAAATCTAGACATCATGCCACAATCTAAAGAGTATCAGCCATAACAAGAACAGAGCTGAGGGAGGCAGAGTTCCCTTAATCAGCTAGTAAGAGTGAGTTACATAACAGCAGTGTATAAACTGTTTCTGGAGGCTTAGAGAAATCCTAGTTTGAGCAGGAAAGAACACAAGGTACCCATTGTGGTGGAGTATAGAATCAGTCAAAACAGAACTAGGAAGCTTGAGAAGTACTCTTTTACTCCTGTATTGTACCTGTATTAATGAAATGCCGTATTTAGGTTTCAAAGATGGATGATGCAGATGAAATGTATTTAAAGTATTGTGCCTGATTTCAATTGTCGAAATCCCGTTTGAAGAATTCCAGTAAAGAAGTTTTAATCTTTTTAAAACAGATCCTGGTCTCACTAATGCGTTGCCATACTATCAATCCACTTGTTGCCTGAATGGGGTAAGCAGCATACCCCCACATTGCATACACACACTCAAGGGTACTGTAACAGGGTGTTTTGGGACAGTGAAGCAAACCTCAATGCAGATGGTCCCCTACAGGAAATGTCTGTCATGACTGAATAGTACTATCACCCACTGGAGGCAGCACCCACTGCCAGCCACCTGTCCACAGTTATTTAGGCTATGCCTAATAAACTTGATGGATAGAATTGTTAAACACTGGGGAGTACGACGTGCTTTCTAATAAAAAATGACATTGAGGAAACTTTTTTCAACCATGTTTCCCTTTAGTACTTTCCAATGACCTCTTGTCCATTCATTTCAATAATAGCAAGCTGTATAATTGCTCACAGCACATTTCCATTCTTTCCCTGATTTTATCCAGGACTATTTAGCCCTCAGGCTTAGAACCAACCTGATAATTTTCCATTGGCTTAGGTTTAAATGAGTTCCTTGGAGCAGACATTTGAGGTGAATGAAACACAGAAAGAGAATTTAATTATTTTGACAAACAATTACAATCTATCTCCAATATATATTCTTGATGATAACTGAAAAGCTGCATCAGTAGGATTCTAATACTCTAAGAACAAGTCATGTGTATTATATTGAGTCAAAGTAATACCTTTTAGCATCCAATATTAATTGTGTCACTATTTTTTACAGTATTTGGTGTACTTTTTAATGTTTTACGCAGTTTCTGAATAGAGGTTTGGGCATAAATAATAACTTCAAAAGTGTCAATAAAGCATAAGCCAAAATGTTTTTAAAGAAATACTGACTCCCTTGGACAACAGTGTGACTGTCTCAAATGACATCCTGCAGGGTTTTGTAGTCTACTACAGGACACTATACCCCTAAGTGCTCATTCACAAGACCATATTTTAGTTCAGAGTGCTGTATTCTAAAAAACGGACAGTGACCCCCTGACAAAGGCCATAACACAGTGATCCCTTGACGAAGGCCATAGCTGAAACCTGCATGTGGGTGGACCCCACTCAGCAGGTAGTCCTCATCCACTTCCTACAGTGCAGTATATACAGCCCTCACTATCCTTCATTGATTCTGCACTGACACTTTACCTTGGGCACTTTTGCACTTTGTCACCAGTGATTTATGTGAAACATGCCGCATTTGAGTACTATAGATCTTACACTATGTATAGATTTATACAATTACTGCATTATACCTTACTATGTATAATTTACACATTGGTTTTAACTAATTCTGAATGTGCGCCCCTGCATTCATGTAGTTTTTGTAATTCTTATTGTTGCCTTCCTAAAGCTTAATAAAGTTTACTTATACTTTAATACATTTTTGTCTATATTGGGCTTCTACGGTCCCTTTTTTTGTCCTCTTTCCTATTGTCATTATACCTACTGTCTGTTTTTTTTTGCCATTACTGTTCTGTGCATCATTTGGCATGTTATTTTATATACACATTTATTGACCACATTATTTATGCCACACATATATGCTAATTTCCTTGCTCCTTCATTCTTAGTGGTGAAAAAGTGAATGACTGTTTTGCTGGAGGGCGAATGTATTGTTGGAGGATGTGGACCTACTGCACCATGCACTGGGCTAACCCACGAAGGGTGTGACTAAGCGACTATATGGTTTTCGCTAGAGCCTCTGGTGGTGAGGATAGGTTGGACTGCAGGTATTCGCAAGGTACTACTCCAGGGCAGTCCGTGGGACTGCAGCAGCTGACCAGAAGGACAGAGGCATGGAAAGCGGTACAGGAAGGCAAAGAAAAAAATGTGATCAGACTGTCTGAGGTCGGAGCAGGCAGCACAGGTCAAAAATACGTAGCCGAGGTCACGAGTGAAGAAGTCAGACATGAGGGGTACATGAGCCGGGTGAGTAATGGGAAAAAGCAGAAACAAATCGCTAGCATAGCAAACATGCTAGGAACCAATGGAGTGATGGGATTTGCTGCCAGATATAGAGCCTGCTGACATGGGAACCTAATCCTGCAGGACACAGCAGAGTAAAATTCCTTCAGAGACCGGCCACGACCCCATACCCAAAATGAAAACCATCCTATGATACAGCAGTGTTGCAAAGAGACAAAACTCAACAAACAACGTGATGACCATTGCTAATAGGGCGGCACTGAGAAGGCATACAGGTTACAGCCGTGACAGTGCCCCCGTAGCGTCCCTCCCGTCACAGAAAAGGTAGGGGTGCAGGCAGTTTTGGCAGTCTTGGGTCTGGACTGGATTCTCCTCCGAGTTGAAGCTACGTTCTTAGCCGGTTTAAAGATGTGCAGGGATTCCTCCTCAGAATCAAATGCGTCAGAAGTTTCAGTCAGGGAAGGCAGGTCTGAAACCATAGCAGGAGGAAACTAGGCCGAGATCTTGGTTGGGATCGACCTGGGAGGTTCCCCGAAAAACGCAGACTCTTGAGCCTGTTCTTGAGCTTGCTCATGGAAACAGATCAATACTAGAAGCGAGGTGTATAAGGGAATCAAGAGAGGATGCTTGCTAACTTATCCTTGATGCGACCAGACAGGCCCTGCCATAAGGTTATCACTAGGGCTTCTTCATTCCAGAACAGCTCCGCCGGCCGCCGCCACGGTGCGGAAACCTAAGGTATATTGAGCAACATCGTCCATGCCCTGTTTTAATCAGCAGGGCCGAGCAGAAGATGAGGTGTGGCCAGGTTCCTCAAATGCTGCCTGGAATATCTCCAAGAATCTCCTAATATTGCAAGTCTCGGGAACTCCATGCTCCCAAATAGGGTTTGCTCAAGCCAGGGCTTGTCTGAACAGCAGAGAGACCATGAAGGCAATCTTGGTCTGGTCTGAAAGGAAAAAATGAACTCGGAGGTAGAAGAGGATCTGGCACTGGTTAATAAAGCCGCATCTCTCCTTCAGATCTCCATCAAAGCAGTATGTAAGTGGAAGCTGAAGCTTAGCTACTCCACCAGAAACTGGAACTCCAGGCAGCTCCCCTGGAGATAATGTAGATGCTGAGAAAGACAGACCTGTTGCAGTTGACAAGTGGACATAGAAGTGGACAAATCCTGCAGCTGAGCTGCCATCATATTACTTGCCTGCATTAGTTGGTCCTGGCGCAAACGCTGAGAGCGGACCTCATCATACAACACTTTTACTATTGTCTTGGGATCACTGGATCATGACTTGTCAGAGGGGTCCATGGCCTGAACATAATGTTACGCTGGAGGGCGAATGTAACACTGGTGGATGTGGACCCACTTGCCTGCTGACTGGGTTTACCCATGAGGGGCGTGACTAAGTGACTACCTGGTTTTCACTTGAGTCTCTGGTTATGAGGATAGGCTGGGCTGCAGATAGTCACCAGGTACCACTCCAAGGCAATCCCAAGGACTGCAGCAGCTGACCAGATTATAAGAGGCACATAAACGTGGTACAGAAGGGCAAAGACAAAACCGTGGTCAGATGGTCTGAGGTTGGAGCAGGCAGCATAGGTCAGGAGTGGAGAGGTTAGACAGGATGGGTACATAAGCCTGGGCAGTAACGGGAGAAACCAACAGACAACGCACATACAGATCACTTGCAAGATAAACAGGCTAGGAACCAACGTTCTGTCAAGGAGTGGTGGGAGTAGCTACCAGATATAGAGCCTGCTGACACAGGGTTGGCTGGGGAGCCTCTGCAGGACACAGCAGGTTTAAATTCCTGCAGAGATCAGCCACGCCCCCTAAGGCAAAATGGAAACCATGCTAAGATTCAACAGTGCTGCAAGAGGCCCAACTCAGCAAGCCATGTGATGACCATGGTGGCGCTGAGGAGGCATGCAGGTTACCACTGTGACAATCACCCTTAACGCCCTTATTTATGTTGCTGAAGTGTTCCCTTATCCTTTTGGAAAGGGTTCTTTTGGTGCGACTTACGGTACATACAGTTTGTTGTAGTAAAGTTTTTTAAAAACATTTTTATGCTCTACACCACATGTACAGTGATGTTGTAAGTGTATTTGCCATTTAAAAAACTTTTTACATGTCATTGTGACATGGAACATGTTTTGGTTGGTAGGGGTGTGGAGTCTCCAACTGATGGCTCAAAAGAAGGTGCGTATATGCAGGGCCGGTTTTAGAGAAAGTGGGTCCCTGGGTAAAAGTTTAAAGTGGGGCCCCAAATGCCCATCACACAGAAACATTTCTCTTGTTTTTACATGCGCTGAGTTAAGACTGTTAAATGAGCGTGATCGACAATATTGAAGTCGTTTGACGCTTGTTTCTGAGTTTATTTACACTGGCTGAGGAAGAATGATGGGCACAGAGAGTCCTTGATACAGTATAATGCAGGTCCCATATAGTGCATATAGTATAATGCACTCTTCATGGTCCTTGATAGAATATACTGCAACCCCCTCAAAGAGTATACTGCAGCCCCCTCATAGAGTATAATGCAGCCCCCCTCAGAGTATACTGCAGCCCCCTCATAGAATATACTGCAGCCCCTCTCATAGAATATACTACAGCCCCCCTCAGAGTATACTGCAGCCCACCTCAGAGTATACTGAAGCCCCCTCATAGCATATACAGCAGCCCACCTAAAAGCATACTGCAACCCCTAAGAGCATACTGCAAGCCCTCAATGCTTACTGCAGCCCCCCTCAGCATATACTGCAGCTCACCTCAGAGTATACTGCAGCCCACTTCAGAGTATATTGCAGCCCATCTCATAGTATACTGCAGCCACACACACTGTATAGTGAAGACCCCCGCACACAATATAATGCAGCCCCCTCCACACACAGTATAGTGCAGCTCCCCCCACACACAGTATAGTGCAATGCCCCTCACACAGTATAATGCAGCTCCTCCCACACACAGTATAGTGCAGCTCCCTCACACACACAGTATAGTGCAGCTCCCTCTTACACATAGTATAGTGTAGCTCCCTCCACAGAGTATTGTGCAGCTCCCCACACACACAGTATAGTGCAGCTCCCCCCACACAGTGTAGTGCAGCTCCACCCCCACACATTATAGTGCAGCTCCCCAATACACAGTACAGTGCAGCTCCCCAACACACAGTTTAGTGCAGCTCCCCGACACAGTATAGTGCAGCTCCCCCCCAACACACAGTATATTGCAGCTCCCCACACAGTATAGTGCAGCTCCCCAACACACAGTACAGTGCAGCTCCCCCACACACAATATAGTACAGCTGCCCCCAACCCCAACACACAGTACATTACAGCTCCCTCACACACACAGTATGGTGCAGCTCCACACACAGACACACACAGACATATAAAACACACCTCTCCTCCTTGTTCCCCACGCTGCTCCAGGCTTTGCTCCGATCTCATTGGCTCCACTGCTGAGTCACAATCATAGGATGGGGAGGGAAAGGTAGAGTCACATTGCACTCTCTCCGCCCTCACTGCTTTCAACTGTATCGGCGTCTATGATGCTGATAAGTTGAATGAGCGATGGGGGACCCTCTTACGGGGCCCCTGCCTGGTCTGCATGCCCCAAATGCCGGCCCTGCGTATATGCTCACCCATGACACTGACAATTAGCTAGATAGAAAGTCCTTGAAGTCTTCAGTTTTGAAATAGAGCTGTTCTTTGTTGATCACTGGGCGTGCTCGGAGATTTAGTATGTGTCACCCCAGCTGCATGATTTGCAGCTGCTAGACAGCCTGAATGCATGTATTCAGGCTGTCTAGCAGCTGCAAATCATGCAGCTGCGGCAACACATACTAAATCTCCGAGCGCGCCCAAATACTCGGAGATCACACGAGCATGCTCGGGAAAACCCAAGCAACAAGCATACTCGCTCATCACTAGTAATTATTATTGAACTGACTAAATATTCATTTGTAAATGAAAATACAAGCGAATCATATGGAAGAGAATTGTTCTTAACCTTCATTGAGCTAAGTAACATTAAAAGATCACCTTGGGTAAACAGGATTTACAGGCTTTCCTGAGTACACATTTAATATTAATTGTTTCCATACACGTAAGCGATGTCTCTTGGTGTTGCGTTGTTATGGGCTTCACTGCGGTCCAGTCTCCTTACTGAATGCACAAAAATGACTTTTAACGCATCAAAATCATAATGGCACTGGGCAATGCAGTGTTATTCAGATGATGTATACATTTCCATGAACGTCATAGACCGCATGCCTCATGACTTAGTGTCAAAACAATATAGAAATCCTGACAGCTTGTGACCTGCAACAAAGTGACAATGACGTGTACCCTAAAGGTATTGTTCTAGTTATGTTTGTACACATTGCAATGGTGTGTTAGCATTAAAAATGTAATTAATGTATTTCAGTACATTTTCTTGGAGGATTGATGCGATGTTCCTTTTCTTATTCTTGTGAGCTGCACAATTTTTAAGTTGTGCTATTGTAATAACCTGCAGGAAACACGGGATGCAGTCACACACGGGGAGGCAAAGCAAGGGTTAAACAGGTTTATTTACAGGGGGATGTACTCCACGCAGTGAGTGAGGGATTGTAGGGTGACGGTAAGGAATGGGGCAGAACTGGGAGGATGGCAGGGTAGGTGAGGGACGAACGAGAGTTCAGTAATAAAGAGGTAAACTTATTGGACTGTAGATGTAGACTACTATTGTGAAGAAGTTCAGGGTTCCAACGGTGGCACCGACAACAGCGGCGCAGGTCGTCTCGTCGCAGTCTCTGTATGGCGGTCAGATGTCCCATGTTGGCACCGGCAACAGCGGCACGTGACATCTCGGTGAAGTCTCTGAGAGGCAAGAAGATTTCTCGTGCTCAAACGTGTATAGTACGGTACTGAGTCCAGTGTGAGGGACTGCCGGAGCGAGACGTCGCTCCGCGGTTTACACAGGTCCTCAGCTACGGGGCTCTGGCTTAGTCACCTGTTCCTTACTGTGCAGCGCGCGTTACAGTCTCTCTCTCTAAAGTTGAGTCACCTCTTGACTTGACGGGTGGCGGTACGCTGTCAGTCTATTTGGACAATAGACAGACACTGGACCTGTATGCAAGGGGTCTATCAGGTATGCGGTCACTACTCTTGGGCAGAGCATGTGTGGTACTCACTATCACGCTGGATACGGCACCTGGCTTAGCTCCGCAAGGCTCCGCTCTGCTGGCACGGCTCTGTACAGCTGTGGACGGTTCTGTATCGCTCTGCTGGCACGGCTCGGTACAGCTCTGCTGACATAGCTCCGCACTGCTAATTTCCCCAGCACTACAGCTCCTGTCCTGGACAGCAGCAGCACGGCCTGTCACAGGCCCAGCACTCTGATGAGGAACGCAGAGCGCGCTGCTCACCGCTCAGCACTTACTTGGCACCAACTCTGCCTGCAGTGCGTGCTTTTCCTTCTTATACCCCTGTGTTAGCGTGCTCTCTCCAGGCTCTCCCTGCCCCTCCTCTCAGCAGGAAGCCCCGTCTCCCTCCTCCTTCCCTCTTGCAGCAGGGAAAGGTCTGCCTCTCTCAGGCTTCCCCCAGAAACAGAGGATGCAGCCCCTTCAGTTCTGGACCAGGCATGCAGTTACCCGTGGTCCGGTCAACCTCCTTACATTCCCCCTCTCTTAAAGCTCGCCATTCCATGGGCAAGGACTCTTCGTACTTCTCTTTGCTCTTTTGAGGGGAGACAGATAACTGCAATTCTTGTGTCTTTTCCTGCCTTTCTTCTTTCACATACTGCCAAACTAAATGGTCTAGGAGTTATTCATCAGTCAGGTTGAGATTTTCTTCCTCTACTTCATTGTCAGCCATAGAAGAAAATTCCTCAGACGAATTTTGTGTTGTCACATAAAATTTTTCAACGGCATCCACTGTCCTCTTCTTTTTCTTCTTGGCTTTGCCACTAGCAGACGTTTGCGTAGACGGTTCGTCGTTATCGGAAACTTTAGGGACTTCTTGCTTGGGCTCCTCAGTCTGGGGGCTTAGTACAGGTAATTCTTCTCCATAGCTTCCCCTCTCTTTGACAGGAGCATTCTCGTCAAAACTAGAATCAGATGGATTAAGACCATGCAGGCCGCACCCTTCATCATCTGCGCCGGGCTCTGCGGGCATCACTTCCCATGGCTTCTCAGCCACACTCCCTGTCTCACACAGCTGCTTCATCTCTTCCATCCGGTTAGGATCTCGTGAGCTGTCAGCCGGCACACTCTCCACCTCAGGGGATGATATTAGTGGTTCTTGCTTCTCATCGACAAGAACCTCGAGAATGAGCGTCGCAGGAACACTTGGCACTTTCTCCCCTTTTTCGGGAACTTGTGCTAGGCAAGGTAGCAAAACACTTCGGTAGTCTTATAGGGTTGACGTTCTTACAGACAGAAGCTTCAGACCCAAGTTGGAGTTCCACCAGGCTCGTCTCCACGTGTCAGGACAGCGCAGTCATTCCACCATAGACGTTCGACACCTTCTCCACCTCTCCTCGGCGTCTGACATTGTGGTACTCTCTTGCTCTAGGTGGGGCTCTTCTCTTCCTGCTGTACCACTTCCTCCAGGGGCGACGTTCCCTCCAATTTGCAGGACCTTCAGAGGTGTGCGCGAATTTTTGCCGTCGTTTTACTCGGATAGGGCAATTTCTGGACAGGTGTACCACTCTTCCGCACACCCAGCACTCATGTCCGCGTCTATCTAGTGGGAGCTTTGGCCTGGTTCGTCGACCTCGATGGGAAGCATACCTCACTAGCCTCTGCTCTTCACTCCCGGTTACACTCTGGCGTCGCCGTCAAAACTTCCTTCATGTTCCGCACCTCTCTAACTTCCTTCACCAGATTCCGTGAGTTACCTTGGGATATGATGCTGTTCCCCAAGACAGCAGCAAGTGCCTCCTTCAGACTCTCTACCTCTTTCCGAATTCCTCTCACTTCCAGCCGTAAATCATGGGTCCATGTCGGCTCTTCTTCATCTGGGCTGGGAACTCCGCAATGCCGGACCATTCCTGTCAAGTCTGCAATCCCCTGCTCCTGCTCGCCTATGCACGCTTCTGCCCCTATCTCAGAGAAAGTCATACTAGGTTTTACTCGCAAGCGCTCCCTCAGAGCCTGCTTCAGCAGCACGTCACGTAAGCCCGTCACTAGCTGGTCTCGCAGCACTATGTCAATGGACCCTACGCCTACGCCGTCTTTGCGAGCAATGGCAATATATAGTTCCTGCAACGCATTCATAAACTGGGTCACGGTTTCCCCCTCTCTTTGAATACGCCTGAACAGTGCATACGTAATTTTCTTACGTCCGTAGAGTCCCCATACGTCTCCTCAAGTATTACCAACACTTTTCCAAGGTGTCTCTCGTCTGTGGGGGTCGCAACATAACAGAGTTCCTGGCCTCCCCATCTAAAGCCATCATAGCCACCTCTGCTTCTAGGGCTGGAGTCATGGGATATATCTTCATCAGCCCCTTTCACGTTCAATCCAACTCCATACCATAGTATCATTCCCAGTGAACTTAGGGAGATTGTTCAATATTGTCCCCAGTGGGATACTAGCCTTTGGAGCTCCCCCAACCGCTTGGTCTGCCACCTTTGCGTTCGAAGACTGCATCCTGCCGACTACACCTCTTGTAATAACCTGCAGGAAACGCGGGATGCAGTCACGCATGGGGAGGCAGAGCAAGGGTTAAACAGGTTTATTTACAGGGGGATGTACTCCATGCAGGGACTGAGGGATTGTAGGGTGACGGTAAGCAATGGGGCAGAACTGGGAGGATGGCAGGGTAGGAGAGGGACGAACGAGAGTTCAGTAAGAGGTAAACTTATCGGACTGTAGACTACTATTGTGAGGAAGTTCAGGGTTCCAACGGTGGCACCGACAACAGCGGCGCAGGTCATCTTGTCGCAGTCTCTGTATGGCGGGCAGATTTCCCACGGTGGCACCGGCAACAGCGGCACGTGACGTGTTGGTTAAGTCCCTGAGAGGCAAGAAGATTTCCCAAGCTCAAACGTGTCTAGCACGGTACTGAGTCCAGTGTGAGGGACCGCCGGAGCGAGACATCGCTCCGTGGTGTACACAGGTCCTCGGCTACGGGGCTCTGGCTTAGTCACCTGCTCCTCACTGCGCAGCGTGCGCGTTACAGTCTCTCTCTCTCTCTAAAGTTAAGTCACCTCTTGACGTGACGGGTGGCAGTACGCTGTCAGTCTATTGTCCACCTCCAGTGGACCTGTACGCAAGGGGTCTGTCAGGTATGCGGTCACTCTTGGGCAGAGCGTGTGCGGTACTCACTATCACGCTGGACACGGCACCTGGCTTAGCTCCGCACGGCTCTGCTCTGCTGGCACGGCTCTGTACGGCTCTGGACGGTTCTGTATGGCTCTGCTGGCACGGCTCTGTACAGCTCTGCTGGCACGCTCTGTACTGGCATAGCTCCGCACTGCTAATTTCCCCAGCACTACAGCTCCTGTCCTGGACAGCAGCAGCACGGCCTGTCACAGGCCCAGCACTCTCAGGTGGGGGACGCAGAGTGCGCTGCTCACCGCTCTGCACTTGGCGCCAACTCTGCCTGCAGCGCGCGCTTTTCGTTCTTATACCCCTGTGTCAGCGTGCTCTCTCCAGGCTCTCCCCGCCCCCTCCTCTTAGCAGGAAGCCCCGTATCCCTCCTGCCTCCCTCTTGCAGCAGGGGAAGGTCCACCTCTCTCAGGCTTCCCCCCAGAAACAGAGGATGCAGCCCTTTCAGTTCTGGACCAGGCATGCAGGTACCCATGGTCCGGTCAACCTCTTTACACTATGATTATTACTATTATCACATCAATCTTCTATTCTAATTCTCACTATGCGCCATTCATATCATTCCCACTTATCACTGGATTGGAAAATTCTTTACAGAAAACATGTGAATGGGTGTGCAGCTCCATTGTTTTTAGGACTGTCATTCTGCTGACAGCTGGTAATAGAGCAGGATTAGATGAGCAGATTAATGTCTGTAAGTGGTACTCACCTCGCTAGAATGCCACAGACACTTTTTTGTAGTAAGCCAAGAGGTACAACAGCTTAGAAGTTGCTTTCACTTGATAAAGTACATTATGGCTATTGAACGCACACAATTTTTTGAAGATATTACTCCTGAACATTGCAGAATACCAACTTAAACACAGTCGTGCATTTTCTCAGTGCTCTCTTGCCAGAGTCCACAAGCCAATCTTTCACACCCCTAGTCCTTCAGATGGTCAGGTTGTGCCAATGATGGCTAATGGCTCTTGCTTGAGCCAACTGTGGTGCTATGGGTCTCTGGGAAGTCACTCTCTGCTACAGCTTTTCCCAGCTAAACATATTTTTAAGTCTTTAACTTGCCTCTTACTTTACGATTGCACAAATATAGAAGAAATGAATAAGATACTGGGCTCCTCGCTTCTTCTTGCTATACAACCTGCACCAGTTACCCTATTCCCTCACATATCCTCCAGTCCCACTCCCCAGCTCTCACTACCCACGTAACTAAAATATTAAATTTATCTCTTTCATTCAGTATTTTTCATTCATATTTCAAACATGCAAGCATAAAATCTTTGCTGAAAGAAACATCTGCACAGACCCAAAAGGTTTGAGACAATGAGTAAGGCTAATTGCCGAAACATGTAGGTTCAACTGCTGCTCAACAATATACCTACCGTATATTATATTCCACTAATCAGAGAATAGGAATTCATCTCTCTGAGTCGCTGCTCTTCACTCCAGGGAAATTCCCATACTCTATTTGAAGTTAAAATTTGTAGTAGTCCTGGCTTTGTAGTAGTTGAAATCAGTTACTAAAGAAGCATGAGCTGGCCATGTGAAACAGCACTGCCTCACTGTTTGTGAGAGAAAAAAGTAAAATTCCTCTATGGAGTATATCACAAAAATCAGAACTTTTCAATGTCTCGTGGATAATTAAATAAAACAAAAGCTTATTTACTCTGTAAGGTAATCATCTGGGTGGAAACAATAAATTAAATATTCTGAGTCAAATGAGAATGAAACAGTTGAGATCCTTAGCATCTGCTTAAAACTAGCATAAACTATAATTGTTGCAGAAAAAGAGGAAATGGAGAAGGAAAATTGCTAAAAGACAACCAGATTAAAGAAATGTCAATCTGAATCTATTAAAAAAAATCACTACATTACTCAGCATTTGATATAAAGAGAGGCTTCCAATATATATTTTGTTGTGGTTAAAAAGGTTTTTTTGCGCTCATACCTTATCTCAGACTGCCTGACTGAGGTTGATTTGCAAGGGCGTGAGGTGGAAGTCGGATGACCATGTTCCTCAGGTGCCAACTGTGATGAAGGAACAGCCACCATCTTAAATATGGGGCCTAATGCTCGCCTCATGTCTGAGCTGACCTGTCCCAGCTGCCATTTTGTCTGTTCACAGAGCCACAGGCAGCTAACTACTCCTAACCCCCATGGACTGTAGGCATATTAAAGACAACAGGGTTTAGTCTCCACTGTGAATAACAAGGTCTTTAGTATGCTAAGTAGGTCAGGCCAAAACAGGACTTCAAAGCTTTAGTACGGAGCCACGCCAGCATGGGGCCTTGAGATGCCTGGGGGCTTCAATTAGTTTATATCTGTCTGCTAGACACTGAAAACACATTCATTGTCTCTCCCAGCCACTACAACTCCGTTCTAGGATTATGAATTATGAGCACGCCTTTCAAGGTACAGGCTCATAAAAAATATCTGCGTGATCCTGCGGGCCTCAAGCATCTGACAGTGCGACTCCCGAGTCGGTGATGGCTCGGCGACCTGAGATATAGAGATTAGGTCACCGTGGAGGGCCAAACGGGCCACATTGGATCTCCACGCGACAGGCAAAACAAACTGCATTCACTGGTACCTCTCGTGTCCTGATCCGATCATCCTGGAGAAAGTTAACCCCTTTCTTAGATATTGGGAATAAATTCTGCAGGGAGCTGAGGGTGGAGATTATTAGGGGAGGACCTAGCAGGTTTAAGAACTGTGAGCGGATGGCAGACTCAAGCTATTCTCACAGAAGAACAAGGATGATCTAAGAAGGAACAAGGGGCAGATCTGCCAAGGGAGCAGCGGCACACGTTTTGGGGACTGTCCGGCAACTAAGATTCATACTTGTGCATCGCAGCGCTCCCGGCGTCCACATGCAACCTGCAGCCTGGTAATACTGACATTTAGCTAATACCTCTAAGCCTTGTACCTTATTGTAATATGTTACTCTGACTGCAAATCCACTGCAATTCCGTTGTATAGCTTACTGTATATTTCTGTAATTATCTAGTGCGCCTTTAAGGCAATTAAACCATAAAATTAATTTTGGGCTGATGCTTTTACTCTGATCACGAATCTTACAATACCCAGAGGGTAAAAGGACATCCTCCCCAGCAGCCATTTGCTCTAGGTGCAGTTCCCTTACTGACCTGAGAGACAAAGGGGGTGCCGGAGAGCTGTGCCTGTGTAGGTACGTCACATTGGTGACGTGGGAGGAACCGGGTTTTCCTTTACACCAACTGTGCACTTTCTGCAGTTGACCTGGTGGAAGATAATGTGAAAGAACTGGAGCTACTATCATCAATCAAATCTAACACGTTTTCAACACCTTGTGGCTCCACCAATCATGCAGCAGTAATCAGGCCTAAAAAGGGACGCATAATGTCCTGTCACCTGCGTGCACCAGAGGAAGGTGTTGTATTTTCGCATATTGCAGGTACAGAACATCTATGTCCTCTCCCTGCATCAGCTACACTTCACCACCATCAGCAGCTACACCAGACACCACCAGGACCACGGTAACGTCCCTTATTTGATGCTCTCCTCAATTTTGGAAGTAGTTTTTCTAAACACTGCTTTCAAAAACATGGCGGAAGAGTAGATTTATTTATTTGCAACAGTACTAGAAAAAACACAGCAGTCCTGAAAATGTATTTCTTTGGACTATTAATGGCAATGAAATCACTGATGCCAATTATTTATTTCCCAGTCTACTAAAAAACACACACCGGTCCATAAAAAAAATCAATACTTTTGACTAGAAATGACAACGAGATGGCTGATGCCAATTTTTATATTTGAAACATTATTAGAAAACACACAGCGGTCCTGAAAAATTATTTCTTTGGTCTATAAATAACAACGAGATGGCTGATGCCAATTATTTATTTGCAACATTACTAGAAAGCACACAGCGGTCCTGAAAAAAAATTTATTTGGCCTATAAATGGCAACAAGATGACTAAATCCAATGATTTATTTCCCAGAAGAACTAAAAAAACACACCTGTCCAGAAAAATTATCTCTTTGCCCTAGAAATGGAAACAAGATGGCTGATGCCAATTATTTATTTCCAAGACTACTAGAAAACAGCTGCTTAAAGCCACAGTACTCCACAGTCAGGGGGGGGCAGATTACCCACAGCAGCTTAACCCCTTCATGACCTTGCCATTTTTTGCAATTCTGACCAGTGTCCCTTTATGAGGTAATAAGTCAGGAACGCTTCAACGGATCCTAGCGATTCTGAGAGTGTTTTTTCGTGACATATTGGGCTTCATGTTAATGGTAAATTTAGGTCGATAATTTTTGCGTTTATTTGTTAAAAAAATGGAAATTTGGCGAAAATTTAGAAAATTTTGCAATTTTCAAATTTTGAATTTTTATTCTGTTAAACCAGAGAGTTCTATGACACAAAATAGTTAATAAATAACATTTCCCACATGTCTAATTTACATCAGCACAATTTTGGAAACAAATTTTTTTTTTGTTAGGAAGTTATAAGGGTTAAAAGTTGACCAGCGATTTCTAATTTTTACAGCAAAATTTACAAAACCATTTTTTTAGGGACCACCTCACATTTGAAGTCACTTTCAGGGGTCTATATGGTAGAAAATACCCAAAAGTGACACCATTATAAAAACTGCACCTCTCAAGCTACTCAAAACTACATTCAAGAAGATTATTAATCCTTCAGGTGCTTCACAGGAACTAAAGCAACATGGAAGGAAAAAATGGACATTTTAATTTTTCCAACAAAAATTTTATTTTAGCATCAATTTTTTCATTTTTGCATGGGCAACAGGATAAAATGGATCCTAAAATTTGTTGGGCAATTTCTCCTGAGTACACATATACCTCATTTGTGGTCATAAACCACTGTTTGGGCGCACGGCAGGGCTCGGAAGGGATGTAGTGACGCTTTGAAATGCCGACTTGATGGAATGGTCTGCGGGCATCTTGTTACGTTTGCAGAGCCCCTGATGTGCCTAAACAGTAGAAACCCCCCAAGTGACCCCATTTTGGAAACTAAATCCCCCAAGGAACTCCTCTAGATGTGTGGTGAGCACTTTGAATCTCCAAGTTCTTCAGAGAAGTTTATAACGCAGAGCGGTGAAAATAAAAAAAATCATTTTTTTCAACAAAAATAATTTTTTTAGTCCCCAATTTTTTTTCCCAAGGGTAACAGGAGAAATTAAACCCCCAAAATTGTTGTGCAATTTTTCCTGAGTATGCTGATACCCCATATATGGGGGTAAACCACTGTTTGGGCACACGTCGGGGCTCGGAATAAAGGGAGCACTGTTTCACTTTTAACAGCCAATCAGAGCGATTGTAGCCACATGGGGGTTAAGCCAACCCCCCTGTGGTGAAGCACAAAGGGTCTTGTGCCTGCGGGTCGGGTGACCTTTCAGTGACCCCGGTCACCTGACCCGCAGGAACGCGATCCTTTCATGACACATACGCTGTGTCACAGGTCTTGAAGGGGTTAAAGGCACAATAATCCCACAGGCGGAGGGTAAATTTAAAATTCTTAGGATTTCAAAGTGCAGCTATATTTTTCTTAGAAGCCACATTGACAGGCGCGGGAGCGCCACATGAAACCATGTCTACACAGCACTGTACATAATATGCCAGGTACCAGTGTCAAGGTAAAATATACTTTCCTACTTTATACACATATATATATGCTTACATGTGCTTTGCCACCATTTTGTGTTCTGCATCCATTTTGAAACATAAATTTTCCTTGTCGAGTGAAACCAGATATATCAAATATAACAATGCTTCAGCTAAGATAGAGCCAGCATCGACTCATCCTACAACTGTTTCCTCTGAGACGTGTTTTCATCAGCTTCAGGAAATGTCACAATGGTTGGGCCAGACCACATCAAGGAGTGTTGCAAGGCTGAACTTTAATATGAAATATCACACTTATTGAGTGTTACATAGATGTAGAACTGAGCCCACGCAGCTATATTTCCCTGCCGATACAGCCTGCTAGAATAAGACATAATTAATCAGAGATGGTAGATGCTAAACATAAACAGTTTGCCCATGATTGCAATTGCAAAGGACAATTATAATATGCCCAATGTCTAAATGTCCATTTCTAATTCTTATATTTCCATATATATATATATGCTTGTGTGTTCTGCCTCTATTCTGTGCTCTGAAGACAAGTACTTTCCTTAACTCGCATGATTCATATCGAAACTTAGTTCAAAGATAGCACCAGTATCCGCCAACATCTGCTCCTGAGACATTGACCCAGATTAACACCTACTTACGACCACAATGACATTTAACCATTGAAGACGACATCAACATCTGTCTGGAGACATGGGCCAATCAGGGCTGGCCGGATATTAGATGAATATAGCTTACCCCACGTGGGTCATCCTGTTTGTTATGTCTATATAATCCCGTGTATGCTAATAAAGACAGGACATTGCTGAGATCGGTGCTACTAGTACCATTCTTGAGCGTGCTCTAAGTTTGAACCAGCCTTGTGTCTGACTCATACTTTGATTGGTCGACCCATGCTCTTAATCTAATCTGGAGTGACTGGAGGACGAGTGTTTGACGAGACGACCCCGTCACCAGCGACTGAACAGTATACAACAAATTTAATTTGTTCTCACGGATTTAATAAATTTTGCATCAACAAAGCCTAGAGTGCGTGGTGAATTTTCTTACCTTGGAGTATGGGTTACACACCTAATTCCTCCTGCACCTCGCTAGATGACAAAATGCACGCCAACCTACCTAATTACTTATTGTCTTAGCTGGCACCTGTACACACTAGCTTGGATGTGCTGGTCAGTTTTTCTGTTTGTAGCAAACTTCTATGACATGTGCTCTCCTTCTCCCATCAGCCTAAGGTGATCTTAACTAGCTCGTTCCTTCATGCCCTATAAATTGTAGGCTTTCAGTCCAAGAGAGGTGACTTATTAGGTTAGGGACCAATAATTAGGTATTCCTAGATGATGGGATGATGGGCATAGAGCTCACATACTGTATATTGGCCAGTCTATGCGTTAAGTATTAGAAATGAGTGAATATGTTCAAAAAATGATTGCCAAACATAAATTCGGTATGAATATGGCACATTTGGATTCATGATTGGAAACATGAGCAAATTTTTATAAAATCGGAAAAAATCGGAAACATTCTTTAAAAAAGTGCGGGAAAATATTTGCATTGCCACTAAAGTATTTTGAACACTTTGGCTAGAATAGTGGTGGTGTATGATGAGCGTGGAGCACATGTTTGATGAGGGTAGGGGGTGGGGAGAGCTCAAAGGAGTGGCATGCTTGTAAAAAAATTTTTTCCTAATTTTATGTGTGCACATTTCGGCTAGTCAATCAGGGAGCAGGAAGCATCCTGACACAACGGCTTGTCATTTCCTGCTGAAATCACGTCCCTCTCTATATAAAGAGGGGACAACTTGTTTTAGTGCCATTTTGTCACTAGCACAGCGCAGAAAGGCTGCTCCTGATGCTGGGCCTGGGCACTGATAGATTTTAGCTAGTTAGCCAGTTGTTTCTAAGTCAGATAGTTTTGCTAGCTAGTGTCCTGTTTTGCTGTGAAATCAACCTTCTAGCAGATTTTTTTTGGGGGGCCATTACTGAGGTCCACAGACAAAGACAGCAGGGCACTTTTCATAGAAGTGTGTTGTGCACTGCATCTATTGTGCTCCATGCAGGTGTAGACCTATCTAAATCTTATTTTTTCAGTTGCTAAATGTGATTCAGCATGCCATATCTCACCTTGTCATTTAGTGGCAGTGAAATTGTTCTGTGTGCAGAGCTATTACACATTAAAAAAAAATTTTTGTCAGTTGCTAAAGTGATTCAGCACACCATATCCCACCTTGTCATTTAGTGGTAGTGAAATTGAGCTGTATGCAGAGTGCATGCAGAGTAACAAAACAATTTTTTTTCTGTTACAAACGTGATACAGCACGCCATATCCCACCTTGTCATTTAGCGGCAGTGAAATTCAGCTGTGTGCTGAGCTCATGCGTAGTAAAAAAACAATTATTTTTGGTTACAAACGTAATACATCATGCCATATCCCACCTTGTCGCTTCGTGGCGGTAAAATTGTTCTGTGATTTGAGCTGTTGCACAGTAAACAAAAATATTTTTGGCAGTTGCTAAAGTGATTCAGCACGCTATCTCTCACCTTGTCATTTAGTGACAGTGAAAGTCATCTTCCTACACAGTTGTTGCAGAGTAAAAAAAATATATTTCTTTTGTTGCTAAACATGATACAGCCTGCCATATCACACCTTGTCATTAAGTGGTGGTGAAATTGTTCTGTGTGCAGAGCTGTTGCACAATAAAAAAAAATAATTTTTTGCAGTTGCTAATGTGATTCAGCAAGCCATATCTCACTTTGTCATTTAGTGGCAGTGATATTCATCTTTCTGCACAGCTGTTGTAGAGTACAAAAAAAAAAAAAATTCTGTTGCTAAATGTGGTACAGCCGACACCTTGTCATTCAGTGGTGGTGAAATTTAGCTGGGTGCAAAGCTCATGCAGAGTAAAAAAAACAATTTCTTTGCCGTTACAAATGTGATACAGCACGCCATATCCCACCTTGTCATAGAATCATAGAATCATAGAATTGTAGAGTTGGAAGGCACCTCCTGGGCCTTCTGGTCCAACCCCCTGCTCAAAGCAGGATTCTCTAAATCATCCCAGATAGATGTCTGTCCAGCCTCTGTTTGAAGACTTCCATTGAAGGAGAACTCACTGTTGTCATATGCAACAGATCAGAACTTATTATATATGTGTAACAGGAGGACTTTATGCTGACCTGACAGTAGATGGCGATGTTGTGTAACGTTTCCTTCTTTAATGTATTGTATAAGAATTAGTCTCTGCTCTAGTTAGTTTCACTTTCGTTTTGTTCATGTTTGCTGATGCAATGCTGTAATGTCTGTGCATTATTCTTTTACTCATGTTCAGAGAAGTAAACACTTGTTATCCCATGCAACTTGCTCTGTGAAGTTTCCTCTACAAAGGTTTGGATTTAGAAGCTGTGCAACAGGTTATGGGCCCAGGACACCCAGACACCCAGACCCAGGCGCCCAGATACAGCGTACCCAGATACAGAGAATCCAGACACCACAGATCCAGGACACCAAGAATACCAGATCCCCAGGACTTTGGGAAAACTCTCAGAAAGACTCTGGTGATGCAGAAGATTTCTTCGTGCAAGTCTCCCCAAAACAATTTAAATAAGTTAAAAAGGGATTGAATAGCACAGAGCTAAAACTCACAGTAGCTAAACTGAATGATGAGAACTATCAGCTATGAAGTTTAAAGTAGAGATGTTTTTGTCTAAAGATGATTTATGGGAAGTAATCACTACAGATAGACTGATGAAGATAATCAGAATGGGATAGAAAAAATAGACAAGGAGAGCCACCATTAGCTTATTAGTGGTGATGCTCCCAAATTTAAAACATATAAGAAATGAAGAAACAGCGAAAGGAACGTGGGAACAATTAAGAAAGCTATATGAGAGACCCAGCTTAAATCACAAGTTATTTTTGCTAAGAAAGCTGTACAATATGAGACTAAATGCAGACAGTGACATGCGAAGCATATATTCTCTATTATGGAAGTGATATCACAGCTAAGATTATTTGTGAAAACATTTAAAAGAAAGCCATATAGCAGCAATGTTATTGTGCAGTTTAACCGTTTACCAGATTCATATACAGTTTTAATAAATGCATAGAGACAAGACAGAAACTGACATTCATTGAGTTTGTGAAAACAAGACTCCTAGATGAATATCACAGAGAGGAAAGAGCAAACAAATGATTCTTCTACTGAAAAAGATAATGGAAATGCTCTAAAGCTACAGAATTTAAAAACCCTGTAATAGAGAGACAAGAGAATGCTTCAGATGTAAGAAAAAAGGACATTTAAAGAAAGACTGTACTATATGGAAAGCAGAACAAAAGAAATTACACCCTAAAGATATATACAGAAGGTGAAAAACACAATTTTTGATTCATGTGAAATAACTGGAATGGCACATTTAAAGTAATGATAAGAAAACATCACTTGGTTGATTTATTGATTCAGGGCAACGAGTCATATGACAAGTGACAGAATTTCTTTATGATCTGATTTAAATAAGAAAGAAGCCATTTATCTTGCAGATGGAAGTAAAATAACCGCAGAAGGTATCGGACAAAGGGATGCTAAATTGTTCAAAAAAGTTCGGACAAGATTCAAAGATACTTGTACAGGATGTGTTGTATGTTCCAAAATTGGAAGGCGGATTATTATCGTGAAAAGTTTAACCGGGGAA
>JARQOD010005406.1:0-48192 GCA_033576555.1 Oophaga sylvatica
ATTCTAAAACTTTTTGACCATGACTGTATATGTATAGTCCAAATATTCAAAATTCAGTTGTATTTCAGGAGGCAGACAAAGACCTCACAAACTCAGTATGGATTACACAAGAATATAAAAAGCAGATCACACATGTGGGCCAATTTCCCGGTGTCAATGATGCCTACATGTTGGGGTGGAGGAGGACTTCATACCAAAAAGGGTACGTATCACAATTCCAGCTTATAAGTCTAGGGGTCATTGAAATTCCGCATAAATTTCCGGAGAAACAGACAGGACTCTCCAAAGAAGAATGTATCACACCAGAATATAAGAAAAAGAAAAAGGGGTACTGTATCACCAGATCCCCAGGTATATATAGTTATTGAAAATATTCTTAATCTCAATAAATATTTCAGGAGTCAGACACGTTGCCTCGGCTCGTATGGTTTACACAAGAAATTTATAAAATAAAAAGGGGTACTGTATCACCAATACCATGTATTTATGATGTCAAAAATTGTAAATTCGGATATATTTCAGGAGGCAGCCAGACCTCTCAGGCTCAGTATGTTTAATAAAATATTTAAAAATTGGTGGGGTGGAGGAGGGGGGGACATCCCGGTGGGATGTGGCAAAATTGTATAGTTGAGTTAAAATGGGACGTAAATCAGCTGCAAATGGATTAATTAGAGAATCCGAGGAAGAGGAGACCAAAAAAAAGGTACTGTTTCACCAGTACAAGGTAGTATAGTGGAAATTATTCTAAATGCCGTATATTTTCATGGGGGCAGAAAGACGCTCACAGGCTCGTATGGATTCACAAAGAATTAAATAAGGAAAAAGGGGTACGTTTCACCAATCAAGGTATATATAGTTGTAAAAATAAATAATAAATTCGAATATTTCAGGAGGCGATCTGACGCCACAGTTCGTCTGGATTACACAAGAATTTAAAAAAGAAAAAGGGGGGTACTGTTTCAGCAGAACCATGTATATAAGCAATGAAAATATTCTAAACTACGTATGTTTTCAAGAGGCAACCCTGATGCTCACAGGCTCAGTAGGGATTACCAATATATTAAAAGATAAAAAATGGGTACTGTATGAAAAGAACCATGAAATAGTAGGGAAAATTAGCCAATCTCCGTATATAACAAGGCAGACAAAGACCTCACAGGTCAGTATGGATTAGACAAGAACATAAAAACCAGATCCCCCAGAATTTAATCACACATGTGGGCCATGTTCAAGGTGTCAATGATGCATTTAGTGGTGGTGGAGGGGACTTTTGGAAAAAGGGTCTGTTCAAAGAATTTCCCTGATTACAGTTGGGGTCATTGTAATCCCGTATATTTTCAAGAGTAACAGACACACTCTCACAGGCTCAGTATGGATCCACCAAATAAAATAAGAAGAAAAAGGGGTACTGTATCACCAGATACCAGGTATATATGTATATTGAAAATAAACGAAATCTCCGTACATATTTCAAGAGGCAGACACTGGCGCTCTCAGGATCAGTATGATTCACAAGAATATAATAATAATAAAAAGGTGTACTGTATCACCAGTACCATGTATATATAGTATGCTCAAAATATTGTAAATTTCGGATATTATTTCAGGAGGCAGACACTGATGCTCTCAGGCTCAGTATGGATTGCCAAAAAATATAATAAGAAGAAAAAGGGGTACTGTTTCAGCAGATACCATGTATACAGTTAGGTCCATAAATATTGGACAGAGACAACATTTATCTAATTTTGGTTCTAGACATTACCACAATGAATTTGGAAACAAAACAAATCAGATGCAGTTGAAGTTCAGACTTTCAGCTTTCATTTGAGGGTATCCACATTAAAATTGGATGAAGGGTTTAGGAGTTTCAGCTCCCTTAACATGTGCCACCCTGTTTTTAAAGGGAACCAAAAGTAATTGGACAAATGACTCCAAGGCCTATTTCATGGACAGGTGTGGGCAATCCCTTTGTTATGTCATTCTCAATTAAGCAGATGAAAGGGCCGGAGTTGATTTGAGGTGTGGTGTTTTGCATTTGGAAGGTTTTGCTGTGAAGGAAACATGCGGTCATAGGAGCTCTCCATGCAGGTGAAAACAAGCCATCCTTAAGCTGCAAAAGAACAAAAAAAAAAACCATCCAAGAAATTGCTACAACATTAGAAGTGGCAAAAATCTACAATTTGGTCATCCTAGAAAAGAAAGAAAGCACTGGTAGAACTCATCAATCCAAAAAGACCTGGGAGCCCACGGGAAGACAACAGTGGTGGATGATCGCCGCATACTTTTTTGGTGAAGAGAACCCGTTCACAACTTCAACTGAAGTCCAGAACACTCTCAGTGAAGTAGGTGTATCTGTCTCTAAGTCAACAGTAAAGAGAAGACTCCATGAAAGTAAATACAAAGGGTTCACATCTAAGTGCAAACATTCATCAATTCAAAAATTAGAACAGCCAGAGTTAAATTTGCTGAAAAACACCTCCAGAAGCCAGCTCAGTCTGGAAAAGTATTCTATGGACAGATGAGACAAAGATCAACCTGTACCAGAATGATGGGAAGCCAAAAGTTTGGGAAGAAAGGGAACGGCACATGATCCAAGGCACACCACATCCTCGATAAAACATGGTGGAGCAACGTGATGGCATGGGCATGCATGGTCTTTCAATGGCACTGGGTCACTTGTGTTTATTGATGACATAACAGCAGGACAAGAGTAGCCGGATGAATTCTGAAGTGTACCGGGATATACTTTCAGCCCAATTCAGCCAAATGCTGCAAACTTATTGGACGGCGCTTTCATAGTACAGATGGATAATGACCCAAGCATACAGCCAAAGTACACAGGAGTTCATGAGTGCAAAAAAGTGGAACCATTCTTCAATGGCCAAGTCAATCACCAGATCTTAACCCAATTGAGCATGCATTTCACTTGCTCAAATCCAGACTTAAGAGGGAAACACCCACAAACAAGCAAGACCTGAAGGCTGCGGCTGTAAAGGCTGGCAAAGCATTAAGAAGGAGGAAACCCAGCGTTTGGTGATGTCCATGGGTTCCAGACTTAGGCAGTGATTGCCTCCAAAGGATTCGCCACAAAAAATTAAATAAAAAAATTTTTGTTTGGGTTATGTTTATTTGTCCAATTACTTTTGACCTCCTAAAATGTGGAGTGTTTGTAAAGAAATGTGTACAATTCCTACATTTTCTAAACATATTTTTGTTCAACCCTTCAAATTAAACGTTACAATCTGCACTTGAATTCTGTTTGGTTAGAGGTTTCATTTCAATCCAATGTGGTGGCATGCAGAGCCCAACTCGCGAAAATTGTGTCACTGACCAAATATTTTCTGGCCCTGACTGTATATAGTATGGGGAAAATATTCTAAAACCGTATATATTTCAGGAGGCAGCCACTGACGCTCTCAGTCTCAGTATGTATTACACAATAAATAAAAAGGGTACTGTTTCACCAGATACAAGGTATATATAGGATAGTCAAAATATTATAAATCCTCCGTATAAATTAGGAGGCAATGACGCTCAAAGGCTCAGTATGGTTACACAAGAATATTAAAAGTTTGAGGGTGGAGAAGGGGGGGGGTGCAGCCCAGATAGGGAGGTAGAAAAAAGCCATATGTTGAGGTGTTATAATTGACGTAAAGCAGCTGCAAATGGATTAAATTGGAAAAGTCCGAGGAAGAGTAGGCCAAAAAAGGGGTACGTATCAACAGAAAAAAGGTATATATAGTATTAGTGAAAATATTATAAATCTCTGTATATATTTCAGGAGGCAGACAGTGACGCTCTCAGGCTAAGTATGTATTACACAATAATATAAAAAGGGTATATTTCATCAGATACAAGGTTATATAGTATAGTGAAATATTATAAATCTCCGTATCTAATTCAGCAGGCAGACAATGACCTCACAGGCTCAGTATGGATTACACCAGAATATACAAAGTAGAAAAAGGGTAATGTATTAAAGCGTAGGCTGTACAGTGTTGTGTTTAATTTCAAAATGTCCGGATATATTTCCAGAGGTAACAGACAGACGTTCATCGGCTCAGTTGGATTACACAATAATAAAAAGATGAAAAAAGGAGTACTGTTTACAACAGATACCAGTATATATAGTATAGTTAAATTATTGGAAATCTCCGTATATTTTTTCAGGAGGCAGACAACTGACGCTCTCAGGCTCAGTATGGATTACACGAGAATATAAAAAAGATGAAAAAGGGTTCTGTTTCAACAGATACCAGGTTTATATAGTATAGTTAAATTATTGGAAATCTCCGTATATGTTTCAGGTGGCAGACACGACGCTCATAAGGCTCTGTAGGATTACACCAGAAAATAAAAATTTTGAAAAAGGGTAATGTAGAGCTGTATACAGTGTTGTGGTAATTTTTAAATCTCCTATAATTTCAGGAGTAACACACAGACGTTCACCGTCTAGTATGGTGAAAACATTTGAAATATCTGTATATTTCATGAGGCAGACAATGAAGCTCACAGGCTCAGTATGGATTAACAAGAATATAATAAGAAGAAAAAGGAATACTGTATCAGCAGACACCAGGTATATATAATATAGTGAAAATATTCTAATCTCTGTATATTTTTCAGGAGGCAGACACTGACGCTCTCAGGCTCAGTACGGATTACACGAGAATATAAATCAAAAAAAAGGGAAATGTATCAGAAGCGTACAGCTGTATACAGTGTTGGGGGAATTTAAATATCCGTATATATTCCAGAGTCAGACAAAGACTCTCACAGGCTCAGTATGGATTAACCCAGCATATAAAAAGCAGATCCGCAAAATAATCACACATTGTGGGCCAATGTTCGATGGGTCAATGGTGCACTTAGAGTGGTGGGTGGAGGAGGACTTTGTGGCAAAAAGGGTACTGTATCACCAGATACCAGGTATATATAGTATAGTTAAATTATTGGAAATTTCCGTATATTTTCAGGGGAAGACACTGACGCTCTCAGGCTCAGTATGGATTACACGAGAATATAAAAAGTTGAAAAAGGGAAATGTATCAGAAGCGTACAGCTCTATAGAGCATAGAGGGAATTTGAAATATCCGTATAGATTTCCAGAGTCAACAAAGACTCTCACAGCTCAGTATGGATTTAAATGAGAAATAAAAAGTAGAAAAAGGGAAATGTATTAGAAAGCGTACAGCCTATACAGCGTAGGGGAATTTGAAATATACATTAAAGATTTCCAGAATCAAAGACTCTCACAGGCTTAGTATGGATTACACCAGAATATAAAAAGCTGACAAAGTGTACTGTATCAGAAGCGTACAGCTGTATACAGGTGTTTGGGTAATTTTAAATGTTCGTATTATTTCATCACAGTAAGCCCAGTACAGACTCTCCGCTACAGGAAACAAGATGGATACAAGTACACACTGAAAAGTAGAGTCATTGCAGAAATTTGGGAATTACTAATCATGCTAAAACCTCCCGGTAGAATTCTCAGAGGCGATGCTGACCCTCAATTTACTTTATCTATTACTGTGGAAGCAGCGAAAAACGGTTCTTTGTGAAGAAAGGGTTGCTGATCGCAGTAGCGTCGATCCCATCACCGTTATTTGTCTCCATCAAATTGTGATGCCAAGGAGAGATATAGACATAGTCCTCACTGCCTATCATGATCAGACTGGTCACTCTTTGGAGTGCAAAAACACAGAAGCCACAGGCCATAGGCAATTCTATTGGATTGGCATGAGAGGGAGACATTGAAAAATGTTGCCAGGAAATGGTCACACCGCCTGGGACTAGTAAAACGTGAAAGCTGATCAGAAAAGCAACACTGCATCCGATTGTGAGTCGACGTCCATTAGAAATGGTAGCCATTGATCATCTGAAGGGTAGAGCCCAGCAGACAGGCCATAGCTTCGTCTTAACCATAATCGATCAGTTAACCAAATTTGTAGTGGCTGTCCCTGTGAAGGATTTTAACTGCCAGACTCCACAGAATGGGAGCAGGGAGAGGTAAGTATTGCAGTGCTCGGGCCCTGATAAGCAGGGGGGGCCGACTCGTGGGCGACGGCACTAGGACAGGCCCCCTCATAAACGCTTTGCGTCTGACGGCGAGTGGGCCCTCCCACCATCAAGACAGTTTTTTATACCATGAGGGACCCTATGCCAGTGCCGTTTGCCCCAGAGTGGGACTCGCATCTGCTCAGGGCACCGGCACTTGGCCCGGGTGCGCAGGTGGTGACCCCGGCCCTGGGGGGGACCAGCCCAGATAGGGACGTGGCAAAAATGGGCATATGTTCAGGTGTAGGCTGGATGTTCACAGCTGCAAATGGAGGAATTGGAGAATCAGAAAAGAGTTAGGACAAAGCGAGCCATTTTGCTGGCAACTAGGTGTCATCAGGGGAAGGTGGGACACCTTTGAAACCCAGCATGGTTCATTTTAATGAAGGTTAGATCATCAACATTTTTGTGTCGACAGATGGGTCCTTCTTTCTGTCAGGATTGATCCAGCAACACTGAAGACTCTTTCTGAAGCACCTACCAGCAGGGCAAGCGAGCTCCTGTAAGGCATATTGTGCAATTCAGGCAGGTGTCCAGTTTACAGGCCCAGTAGTCAAAGGGGAATGACCGGGGAGGGAGAACATCGATAGGGGAGAATATGTAATTTGTAACCACAGTTGACAACTGCTGTTCTCCTGTCTGTTGCTATAGATTCTGATTACCAGGCGGTGAGCTGTAGGGAGAAATCAGTCCACAACATGGTCATGAAACCCCTGTCTCCAACGCCACTTCGGCTGTGTGCACCACGAACACCTCTTCCATTTGGCCCAGTACGGCTCGTGATAGAAACTGCACCGCTGCTGTTTTGCTGGGAATGCCCTAACAAACGCTTTACCAGAGTTGCTTGTTTGTTGGCCATATTAGCTCTAGTTCTCGTGGCATGATGTTCTGTAATTTGCCTTTACAGCGTAGATCGAGGATGCGGCCAACCAGTAGTCGTCATCCTCATCCATTTTGGCAATGCGTGGGTCCCTTTTTTAGGATCCCAAGGCATAATCACACATGTGGGCCAAAGTTCCAGGTGTCAGTGAGGCACTGCCAGTGGTGGGTGGAGGAGCACTTTTTGCCGAATCCACATCCTTCCATCACGCACAAACCCTGGACCTGAATTTGGCAAGCTAAATTTTCTTTTGCCCCCTCGAAGCATCCTCCTCCCAAAATAATCATCTCCCCTCCTCCTCTTCCTCTACCTCGTCCAGGACAGTCCCCCTGAGCAGACAATGGGCTGACAGTCATCAAGGCTTCCTCTTCTTCCTCTTCCTTCCTCCGCTGCAGAGGCCTGATCCTTAATGTGCGTCAAAGTTTCCATGAGCAAACGCTAAGTGGGATGCTCATGCTATGATGGCGTCGTCTGCGCTAACCAGCCGTGTGCATTCCTCAAATCACTGAAGGACTTTACAGAGGTCTTTCAGCTTTGACCACTGCACACCCGACAGCTCGATGTCTGCCCTCAAACTCCATGCCTGTGTATCCTCCCATAAATATATTACAGCCTGCCTCTGTTCACACAGCCTCTCAACCATGTGTTATGGTGGAGTTCCACCTTGTTGCAACGTCTATGATTAGCGGTGCTTGGGGAGGTGGAGCATCCTGCAGCCTCTGCATGCAACTGGAGTCTACGGGTGAGCGACGAATGTGCGAGCACAGTCTTCGCACTTTATGGAGCAGGGCTGTTAACTCCGGATAATTATTTAAGAAGCACTGCAACCACCAGGTTCAAGTGTGAGCCAGGCAAGGTATGTGTCTGAGTTTTGCCGGGCTATGGCCGCCACAACATTAGGCCGTTAATCACTGACTACCTTGCCTGGCTCAAGATGTATACTGGCCCAGCCATGACTCAGTTTCTCGCTGCAAGTAGTCGGCCAGTACCTCCGCGGTGTGTCTGTTGTCGCCCAAAAGACACATTTTTTAAAACAGCCTGCTGACGCTTACCACACCTGTTCGATAGTTGGATATCTCGTGTGCAACAGTGGCAGTTGTGGATGGAGTGCTCGTGTGACTGCGGTCTGTTGACGAGCTTTCGCTTCTGAAGGAGGAGGAGGAGGGTCGAACGCCTACAGCCAACTGTTGCCTATTACGTGGGCTAGGCAGCACTGTCCCACCGCCGCTGTCCACTGTGGACCTTGCATCCACCACATTAAACCCAGTGTGCAGTGATGGACATGTAACGGCCCTGGCCATGCCTAACTGGCCATTCATCTGTTTGTGAGGTGCACCTTTACACTCACTGATTGTTTGAGTGCATGGACATGCGGTCCCTTTCACATGCAGGTGGAGGGCAGGGATGGCTTTTTTTAGAAAAGAAGTGCCGACTGGGTAGGTCATAGCGGGGACAGCGTAGGCCATGAGCTCTCGGGAACGCTTGCACCTTTCAACAAAATGGAAGGGCATCATCTCTAATAAGATCATTTTGCCAATGCATGCGTTCAAACCCAGTGTACGCGGATGAGAGGAATGAGTACTTTCTTGTCTACTCAGGTGTCCGGTAGGGTGAGCTGGACTTGAGAGCTCCATATGGGGGAACTATCGGTGGACATGACGGACTGAGAGGGGGTTGGTGATTGGTGATGGTGATGGCTAGATGCAGTCTTTTCGTTGCAAAAAAACATTGTGATTCCTGACGCTTTGGCCTGTGACGACACCTCAACATTTCTTGCTGGTGGTGTGCCACCGGTGGGCTTACAGTGGGGGAAGCGATGGAGCGTTGCTGGCTAACTTCAGTCGGAGCGGTGCACATGTGCTACCTGAGGTTTGTAGTCCGTCCACGCTTGCAAGTGCTGTTCATTAAAAGTCTAAGCATGCAACTAGTATTCAAATTTCTCAGATTGTTCCCTCGGCTAAAGGTCCTTTTGCACTTTTTAACAGATAACCTTTGCCTCATCAATAGGTTTGGGGGGTCAAAAAAGTACCACACTGGGACTTTCCTACTATGGTATAATTTTCAGGGCTTGCACGCTGTGCTAATTTGACCGTCTGGCCAAGCTGTCCTCAACTCTTTTTGTTTTTTTAACACCTTTTTGGAGTGATACGGGCCTGCCAGATAACCCCAGCTGCGGATGTCGATACCTTCTGCGGATCTTCTCTCTTCTGAGTATTGCCAGTGGCACCCTCTTCCCCCACTGGATGCCAATCCGGGTCAACAACTGGGTTATCCATCGCCTCCTCTTCAATTTCATCTGCACCTTCCTTTGTGTCACCGTGAAAGGTGGTAGAGTATGCGGGAAAGGGGCACTGAGTTTCATCAGGATCACATTCTGGCTCAGTACACTGCGAGGGCAAATGTAGTGCAGTGATTGAAGTACCAGCACAATCATCTAACAGTGGCTTGCATCAGTGCACTCCATGTCAGATTCTTCTTGGACAGGGGAATTCAGGTTTGACTTGATAACTGTTCCAAGGTAAGTGAAAAGAGCTCCATGGAGTTATCTGAAGTGTGGACTGCCGCATCCTTCACTTTCAGTGGGTGTGAGGGACACAAGGAAGGGGTTGTTCCTGACCAGAAGCCTGCACTGACGACTCAGTGCTTGGAGCTTTTGAAACTTTAGAAAAGGAGGAGATATGTTGTGAACGTATTGGAGGACAATTTCTGAGCGGAGGCTCCCTGTGGTGGTTGCTGTCGGTACTGAAACTGTATCGAATGACTTGGCCTCCTCAGCTGTCAGAATACCATGCAATCAGGAGTCACTGACTGGACTGATATAAGGGAGCTGCCTTCCATGATTCTCGCTGGTGATCAATTGTTGTTTCCTGGTTCATTTGGAGTCTGCTGGTGTCTTGCCTGCTCTGCTACTTCAGATAAGAATTTTCTGCTTATTTCTATTGTTTGCTATTTCCATTTTTGTCTGCACATTTGTGGAGGTTGCCGGGTCCCCTCCTGGGGCCTGTGCTTCTCTCTGTTTTCTGTAGCCACTGTTATTTTTTTCAATTGGGCTTTCCCTGCTTTTTGAGGGGGCTGCGGGTTAGCCTTGTTCACTTGAGATCTGATTTAGTGGTGGCGAGATCGTGTGATTCTCAGCATTTTTGTAATCAGAAGGTTGGAAGTTTTGCTAGAGTTTTGCTGGGTTGCAGATAAATATCTGTTCTTTCTACTCCTATTTAGTCATGTTTGGCCCCTGCATTTGCTCACTCTATTTTCTGCCTGCGTTTGTGTTTCGTCTTGTCTAACCGCCATTATATATTTGGGGGCTGCCTATTTCTTTGGGGCTCTATTTCGGGGCAGTTAGCTTTCTGTTTCTATCTTTAGGTGTGCTGTGCTGAGGCATCTAGAATCACCGTAGGTACGCTCCACGGCTGCTTCTAGTTGTGTGGTTAGTTTAGGGATCTGCAACCCATTAGTTTACAACCTCTCCAGGTGTTTTGGCAGCCTTGCTGTTTTGCTCCTGTGCTCCTCAGTTACCAAATCATAACAGAATCACTGGCCTTACTGAAAATTCTATGGTACTCAACAGAAGGGAAAAATAGTTAAAAAAAAAAAGTTGTCTGAGTTGTCAGAAAAAAAGAGTTGTCAGAATTTTTTTTTTTATATGTATACATTTTTTCCCTCTTTTTCTCTGGGCGCTGAGGAGGAATTTTTTCTTCAATGGAAATCAAGCAATTGTCTGAGCGTGTGGAGCAGCTTGCTGATGAAGTTCGGAGTATGGCAAATCTGTCTCACTCAGATGCCTGCTGTAGAACCTAGGTTTCCTACTACAGAGTTTTTTTTTGGGGATCGCTCTAAAATTTTTGAATTTTAAAAATAACTGTAAGTTGTTTTTTGCCCCTTTAGGCCTAAGTCCTTGGGGAATGCTGCACAGCAGGTTCGAATTGTCATCTCGATGTTGTGCAGAGCCCCCAGGATTGGGCCTTTTCCCTGGACACCTAGGGATCCTGTCTTGACTGATGTTGATGTGTTTTTTCGGGGCTCTGGGGTTGTTGTTATGATGAACCCAATGTTACTGATCAAGCTGAGAGAATCTTGTTGGCATTAAAACAGGGTCAGGAAGCTGCAGAGCTATACTGTCAGAAATTCCAAAAAAATGGGCCAGTCCTTAACTAAATGGGAATGACGATGCCCTGGCAGCTCTTTTCGGAAGGGTCTGGCAGAGACTGTAAAGGATGTTATGGGTGGGATTTCCTGTCCCCTCTGGGCTCAATGACTCTATGGCATTGGTTATTCAAATTGACGACGTATGCGTGAGCATAGAATATGCAAGAGGTGGTGGACTCCTTGCGAGCCAGCCCCTGAGCCCATGCAGTGTGATGGATTGGCTTCTGGGGCTCAGTGTCGGAGTTTCGTAAAGTTGTGCTTCTACTGGTCGAGACGCTTCTCATGCATTTCCGTCTGCCCAAGCGGGGGGAAGACGTTTTGCGCTCTCAGTTGTTTTGGGTGGTGTTCCGACTAGGTTTCTTTTGACTGTTTACCTTGATTTGCTCCGTGTCCACATTTTCGGCTCAGGCTTTTGTTGATTCAGGAGCACTCTAAACCTCATGGATTTTGATTTTGCCAAACGTGGTTTTCCCATGATTACCCCTGCGGAAGTCTATTCCTTTGCTGGGTATTGATTCTACCCTTTGGCGGAGAATAAACCAGTTTTCGACCCCAGGTTGATAATGCAGGTTGACCCGGACCACCAAGAGAATTGTAATTTTTAGTGTTACATAATTTACACGCATTATTGTACTGGGTTGTCCTTGGTTACAGACTCATAATCCTGTTTGGATTGGAAGCTGTGTCTGTGGTCAGTTGGGGTTGTCAATGTGTTCGTAGTGACACTACTGTTTTTTCTACTCTCCCCAGTCGAAAGATGTCCCGACTATTTGGCTGATTTTTCTGATGTATTTAGTGAGAGTAAATCTCGCGTCCTTGCTCCGCATAGGAGTTATGATTGTGCGGTTGAGTTGGTGCCAGGTTGTAAATTTCCCAAGGGTAGGCTCTTCAATTTATCTGTACCCAAGCATGATGCTATGCGATCGTATATCAAAGAGGCTTTGGAAAAGGGTCATATCAGACCATCCTCTTCACCCTTGGGCGCCGGCTTTTTCTTTGTGGCCAAGAAGGATGGTTCATTGAGGCCATGTATTTGATATCATCTCCTTAATAAGATCATGGTTAAATATCAAATAATCCGTTTACCCCTGATTTCTGATTTGTTTTCCAGAGTGAAAGGTGCCAGTTTGTTTACCAAGCTTGACCTTAGGGGGGCGTATAATCTTATTCGCATCAAGCACGGGAGATGAATGGAAGATGGCATTTAATACCCCTGAGGGGCATTTTGAGTACTAGTGATGCCTTTTGGGCTCACTAATGCCCCTTTCCGTCTTCCAGTCGTTCATGAATGATATTTTTCGGGACTTGGTGGATAAGTTTCTGATTGTTTATTTTGGACGATATTTTGATATTTTCCAGTGACTGGGAATTCTCATGTGGAACATGTTAGGAGCGTATTCCGGATTTTGAGAGAGAATTCTTTGTATGTTAAGGATCGAAAGTCTCTTTGGAGTACAAAAGGGTTTTTCGTTTTTGGGATTCATTTTGTCCCCGTTGCTATTGAAATGGACCCATTCAAAGTTCAGCCCACTTCATTGAAGGCTCTCAGAGATTTTTGGGTTTTGCTAATTTCTACCGAAATTTATAAGTAATTTCTCTGGTATTGTGAAACCAAAAAGGGTTTGATGTTGTAAATTGGTCTCCTGAGCAGTTTCTGTGTTTCAGGAGCTTAAGCGGCGATTCATTTCTGCTCTGTTCTATGGCAAACTGATGTTTTCTCTACCATTTCAGGTGGAGATAGATGCTTCCGGATTGGTGCGGAGCTGTTTTGTCTCAAAGGGATCAGGAGACCTCTAAGAGTAACCCTTGTGCCTTCTTCTCTCGAAAATTTCCCCCAGCTGAACGTAATTATGATGTGGGGAATCGGGAATTATTGCTATGAAGTGGGTGTTCGAAGAGTGGAGACATTGGTTGGAGGGAGCCAAAATCAAGTTGTGGTCTTCACTGACCACAAAAACTTGATCTATCTCGAATGAGCCAACGATTGAATCCCAGACAGGCCAGGTGGGCCTTGTTTTCCACGTTTTAACTTTGTGGTTTCCTTCCTCCCGGGTTACTAGAATGTTAAGGCGGATGCCCTCTCAAGGAGTTTCCCTTGCAGGATTTATTGATGTGGCTGAATCAAAAATAGCTGGAATATTTATCCACAAATCAATGATAGTGAGCAATTGGATAAAATTTAACTTTTAATGGTAAAAAAAAACCACTAACATATATACCACAGTGTCAAGTGAACCATAAACCCACACAAACACGGACAAACAATAAAATTACCAAGGTAATCAACCAAACAAAATATTGGGTAAGAAAATACCTCAAAATTTTTACATTGGTAATTGTTTATGCAAATAATGAATTGCCACTTATGTAGGTAACAATCAATAGCCAACCTGCGATCTGTTGTACACAGGGGAAACAATCTGTAGCCAACCCCGCGACCTATTTGTATACAGGAAACAATCTGTATCTAACCTGCAATCAATCAATGGTGGCAGTGTTCATAATTTAATTACTGTAAACATAAGACTGGATATTGAGCCCTTGCAGTACTGTGTCTCATATATGCCCATAAATGGTGCATAGGTGACGATATACAGTACAGACCAAAAGTTTGGACACCACCTTCTCATCAATGATTTTTCTGTATGAATTAAACACATGTGGAATTATAACATTACACTTTACAAAAAAGTGTGAAACAACAAAAAATATGTTTTATATTCTAGGTTCTTCAAAGTTGCCACCTTTTGCTTTGATTACTGCTTTGCACGCAGAAAAGGTGAACGGATGGACTTACATGCCTGGTTCCCACCGTGAAGCATGGAGGAGGGGTGTGATGGTGTGGGGGTGCTTTGCTGGTGACACTGTTGGGATTATTCAAAATTGAAGGCATACTGAACCAGCATGGCTACACAGAATCTTGCAGCGTCATGCTATTCCAACCAGTTTGGTTTAGTGGACCATCATTTATTTTTCAAACGGACAATGACCCCAAACATACCCCCAGGCTGTGTAAGGGCTATTTGACCAAGAAGGAGAGTGTTGGGGTGCTACGCCAGATGACCTGGCCTCCACAGTCACCAGACTGAACCCAAAACGAGATGGTTTGGGGTGAGCTGGGGCCGCTCACTGCTTCAATTTTGAATAAATCCCAATAGTGTCACCAGCAAAGCACCCCACACCATCACACCCCCTCCTCCATGCTTCACGGTGGGAACCAGGCATGTAGAGTCCATCGTTCACCTTTTCTGCGTGCATGCCAAAGCAATAATCAAAGCAAAGGTGGCTACTTTGAAGAACCTAGAATATAAGACATATTTTAGTTGTTTCACACTTTTTTGTAAAGTGTAATGTATAATTCCCACTTGTGTTTAGACTTGAGCGATACTTTCCGATATCCAAAAGTATCGGAATCGGAAAGGTATCGCCAATTTCCCAAAAAATATCGGCGATACCCGATACCGATACTTGGAAAATCCAATGTAAGTTATGGGAACAAAAATATCGAATTAAAAAAAACCCATTCTTGCCTTGTTGGTTAATTGTACATGAAGGAAAACAACAAAGATAATGTTTGAATGTATTGGGGGAGGTTGAGGAAACATTAAAGGCATAGATGTTTAACCCAATCAATGGAATAGCATAATTTTTTTTTTTGGAAATACGTTCGGATTGACGAAGAAATTTGACAATGTTGTTAACCTTTTTTCTATTTTGGCAAATATGTATGTTTCACAACTTCCATGCTCTTCAACCTTTTTAACTTTGCCACACTTTCTTCTTCATAATCTTCAGCAGCACATCTTTTTCATCAAATTATTCTTCATCTTCACCTTCTTTATCTTCTTCTTAAACTTTCTGCTATTCATCTTTTTGTTAACATTACTCATATCTTCTTATTAAACTATTATTCTTATTCATATTGTACTTCATCTTCTTCATCATATTCTTATTTGTGACAGAGATTCCTGTACTTGTAATCTGTAAAAGTATGATTTTTTCATCGTTCGTTCTTGCTGCCACAAAAGATTTAAATTACAACAGTATTTGTCCGTGTTCAGTTTAGCCTGCAGCATCAGGCATTTACCAGGGGCACACGAGGAGGAACGGACTCACCCCATACACTGCTTAGTCTTCTTCTGCTTATAATTTAGAGCATATATTTTGCTCTTCATTTTGGTCTTATACTTCATGTTCTTCTGCTTTTAGATCTTCTGTTTATTGTTCTTGTTCTCTTGTTCTGTATTTGTATTTGTGCACAACCTGTACCAGCTGATGTTACTGGGACACGGTTACTAAGCAGGAGGGTACCTGTGCTCCAAAGTACTACAAGTACCACAGACGTTGCGGGGAACTCGGATACCGAGATGGAGGCACCTAGGCCAAAGGCACTGCGGAGAAACCAGTTGACGGTACTGGAACCCGGAGGGTAGGAAGATACCAGACCAATGCAAGTAACGAGGAGCAGCTGACTGTGCTGGAACCCGGAGGGGCAGCAGAAGGAAAAAGCCATGGACAACCGGGACCAGCAGACGTTACTGGGACACGGTTACTAAGCGAGGAGGTACCCTGTGCTCCAAAGCCTACCAAGGACCAGCAGACGTTGCTGGAACTCGGATACCGAGATGGAGGCACCTAGGCCAAAGGCATGTGGAGAACCAGCTGACGGTACTGGAAACTCCGGACGGGTTACCATAAGGCACCCATGAAAATGTAAATTGATAGGCCGCAAGCCGTCTGCAGTTACCAAATCACACAGTCCTACATGGGTGCTTGTCCTATTTTCACAATGGAAAGAGCCTTTATTTACATATCCCACAGCACACATAGGAATCACCTAAACTGCAGGCACCATAGGAGTCGGATAACCGGAATGCAACATGACGGACACTTATTGGAGGCTAATTTACGTTGACACTGCCAGGAAACAGCTGTCGTTCTGTAACCAGGGTGGGCATGAGTCAGTACCCGGCCATTACTTCCGAGCAAACAACATGGCGGTGTTGGAGCCCAGGATGAGAGGAGGACAGGGTGGAGGCAGCATGACTTTTGTCATACACACAGCAGGGAACAGCTGCCATTACTCAAACCCCAGTAACACAGGAGCAAAATGTTGACTGTGCTAACAGCACTTACAGGCAACAACTGGCGGTGTTGGAGCCCAGGGTCCAATGCATGGACTTCAATTGCTTCCACCTCCTCTCAGGACCACGCACTGGTTGACAACCCACTGTCTCTTCACCGCCTGCCAAATGCCCAGTCAGTCAGAGAGTTCTGTACAGAGCAGCTGAGTTCTCTGCTTCTGTTCTCGAATCTGTTGGTTTGCAAACAGGGGCCCAGCCAAGCAGCATTCTGGAATTGAAGAAGAGGGAGTGTGCAGTGATGCGCAACAGCTGTGTCTCTCTGAATCTGAAGAGGCGGGTGGAAACAGTGCCGAGGTCAGCACACCGCAGAACGCATCTGATGATGATGAACTCAGGTGCCAGTTTCTGTTGAGCATGGGGGTGGCCAGACCACCCAACAGCACAGGTGATGGAAGAGGTTAGTGGAGATAATAGTCCAGACCCAACATGGCGTGAGGAACAGGAAGGTGGTGGGAGCAGCTCTGAGGAAGCGGATTGCCCCAACGGTACAAACAGGAGGGAGAGTTAGGCTGCATACTCTTTTGCCTGTAGCCTCCATTTTGGCACCTGTTCGGATAATTTCTCTTCCAAAAGTCTAAACGGACGCTCCCCAGGACTTGCACTGCGTGGTCCCTTTTTTCACACACTTGCAGATGATATTTGCTATGTCAAATGCAAGCTGTGTAATCAAAAAGTTAAAAAGAGGTAAAGTGTCAGTAACCTCAATACCACAAATATGTGTAAACGTGGCGGAGAAAACACGTAGTTGAGTTACAAAGACACACTGAAGATGTACAGTCTATAGAGAATCACTGCACAAGTTTAACTGCATATGTCTGGTTAATTTTTGAAATTTTTTATTGCACACTTGATGTGAAAAAAGAAAATAGCTATGAGACGAAGCTGATGACGTTTTGGGCAACGCGTGGCCTTTATCAAATGTCGCTGGAAGAGATAGAAAAATTTACAGTCAATGACAATGTTAATATATACAAATTATACATAGGGTGAAGAATATATATCCTCAGGAATTAGGCAACAATGTTAAAACATTGGGTGATTATGTAGAACACGGAGAATTATCCTCTAGGGTATGCGGGTGGATAATGTAGTTTTTTGTTGATTTTTGGGAGTGTGTAGAAAACAGGGGTGATGGGTATTGATATTAAGGAATGTCATAGTCTTACAGTCTATGGTGATCAATTAAAGATGTTTTGTCAGGATACGATCATTTTTTGACAGATGTAAAATGTAGGGTCACAATTGAGTTGTCTGTAGGTTAGGTTAACTGACAGTTTGTCTATGAATTTCGGCAATAGATTGGGTCTTATTCATAATAAAGATAGCACCCCCTTATCTGCTGGTTTTAATAATAATGTTGGGGTTATCTTTCAGAGATTTTTATGGCTTGTTTATCTGTGGGTGTCAGGTTTGTGGCGTATGGGGTGTAGGCCCAATCTCGGCAAACCATCCACGAGCACAGGCTCTGAATGCTGGCATTGCAAAACCTCCTGTCCCTTGAAATGCTGTCATTCAGGCTGGTGGAGACTGACAGTTTACGGAACTTAATGCATTGGCAGTCCCACAATACAATGTGCCAAGCTGATTTATTTCAGCAGGCAAGCCGTCCTGGTCTACAAAAGCATGTGTTGAGGTTAAAATTAAACAGGCCCTACTAAACCCTCAGTAGCAATGTCCACCCTGACCACCGCTGCGTGGACCAGTACCCATGGCCAGGGATGATACCTTTCCCTCACTGCCCAATGGGTCAATGTTGTGGAGCCGGGTACAGATCTTGCGAGTGGCGCTGTACGTGTTTCAGCCAACTACAAGGATTGCAGGAATCAAGTCTGTACACATTGACTCCTCCTTCTCCAGTTCCTCAGAAACATCGTTGCAGGAGCCGTCACGGTCTACCTCCACATGGACCCGTGAACGCTTAATAAGAATCTTTAGTTATATAGCGCCAACAGATTACGCAGCGCTTTACAGTTTAACAGTTTCAGAACACAAGTCATAAGTAACAACGTTACCAATACAATAATTAAAGCAATGTAATCCGCACATGCCGTGAGAGCTTACAATTTACAAATATGTGGGGGAGATACAAAGTACAGGTGTTTTATATACAATGGTGTATTAGAATGATGGTCCAGCCATTTTGAGGGAGTGAGGGATGGATGAGAGATAGTGAATGGGCTACACACACACACTTACACATAGAATGACTTTGATTAGTGAATGTATAGGCCGCTCTAAACAAATGTGTTTTGAGGGAGCGCCTGAAACCATGCAAATTGTGGATAGTTCTAATTTCTTGGGGTACAGCATTCCACAGTATTGACGCAGCGCGGGAGAAGTCTTGGATTCGGGAGAGATGTTCTTTAGGTGTAGGCGGCAATAGCGGGCAACAGATTGTATATGGGAGGTGAAGGAGAGATTGGTGTCAAACATAACACCCAGACAGCGAGCCTGTTGACCGATATGAGCACAGACGGGCCAAACGTCAACAGGCCGTCCTGAAATTAATTTCCATGGGGAATCAAAGCCACACAGCGCTGGAGCTCTGGAATGCCATAAAGCAAGAGAGCGACATGTGTATTTTGCCAGCGAATCTCCAGCCAGGCTTGGTAGTGTGTGACAATAGCCGAAATCTGGTGGCAGGTCTGGCCTAGGCAACGTCACTCACATACCATGTCTGGCACATGTGCTAAACTTTGTCGTCCCACAGTTTTTTGAGGACTATCCGGATCTTGATTCACTGCTGCACAAGGTCCGCCTACAGTGCGCTAACTTGCGACGTTCCACCATGGCCAGATCGCGCATTGCAGCTCTGCAACGCAGATTTTGCCTTCCTGAACATCGCATCATATGTGACGTACCCACCAGGTGGAATTCCACGTTACATATGTTGGAGCGGTTTGTGTGGAGCAGCAGCCAGCAGTAATGGAGTATCAGCTGCATCAGTCGCAATCAACTCGCAATTTGCGCCGTTCACTTCACCACTACTGAGTGGGCCTCTACTATAATAATCTTTATTTATATAGCGCCAACAGATTCGCAGCGCTGTACAGTTTAACAGTTTCATAACACAAGTCATAAGTGACAACGTTAACAATACAATAATTAAAGCAATATAAGCCGCCCCTGCTCGTGAGACCTTACAATCTACAATGAGGAGGGGGAGCTCCAAAGTACAGTTGTTTATATACAATGTGTATTTACAATGATGGTCCAGCCATTTTCAGGGAGTGAGGGATGGATGGAATAGTGAATGGGCTCACACACACACACAGTTACACATAGAATGACTTTGATTAGTGAATGTGATAGGCCGCTCTGAACAAATGTGTTTTGAGTGTGGAAGTAGGGTGTTAATGGGGATGTTGAAGTCTCCAAGGATAAGGGTTTTGGGACTTCTGAGGACATGAAGTGCGGCAGCCAGGCAGAGAAGTGGTCAAGGAACTGTGTGGGCGAGCCTGGGGTCCGTATATTACCGCTACTCTGAGGGAGAGGGGACGAAAGAGCCTGATGGTGTGGACCTAATAATTTGCAAAATCTTAATCTAAAATTTACATGTTACATATTTACATCTAGTATAAAACATTTAACCATTAAGCCTACTTACAGAACAAGGAAGTGTAAAAAAAACTTGTGCTTAAAAAAAAAATGTGAAAATAAAAATGTGAGAAGGGCAGTGAACAAATAATTTAGGAAAAAGATAAACTAACATCAAGTGTGGTGCTGTGTAAGAGCCAGACACATTAACATTAAATCAGTCTGGAATAGCGGTGATTTTCCCCATAACCCGAGTAACATCTGGGGAGAGGGGTGTAGAGTCAACGATCACAACTAGCTACGGTAGATCAAATACCTGAAAAAAAAAAAAAAAAAAAAAAAGTTATTTAACATTCATAACATACATTTTATTTTATAAAAAAACCCAAAAAAAAATTATTTAACATTCATAACAACATTGTATTTAACCAAAAAAATAACAATTTTATTTAACATTCCTAAGATAAATTTTTTTTAAAACATAAAAACTATAATACACAGCAGGATCTTTAGTAAAAACCAGACTTACCACTGTAACCTCTTAATCCTTGCAACTTCAACACAACGTTGACAAGGTACAACAGCAGGGGTGGTCGGTCTCCTAGACAACGAGCAAACTCCTTCATGTTGAGAGAGGCCACCATCTCCTTAGCTTTTCAGGTACTTTTCTGTGGGAATGAGCTTGTCTCCAACCACCAGGAATATCCATTGAATGCCACCCATGGTTTGGTATTAGCACCCAGCCAGTACCAAAAGTGAAGCCAACCACAGTTCCCATTTCTCATGAACTTTTTTTTTGATATACTGGCTGGCCAAACATTAGTTTTCTCACAAAGGAGCTGAAGACCCTGAGTGGCAGTAGGTGCAAGTCTCTCCAGCATGACCTGTTTGTTAGATATTTGCCGTCTACACACCTAAAGAACATCTCTAGAACCGCCCTTTTCTCACCATGGAAACAACAAAAACCCTCACTGTAGCATTGATCCACTCCCGCCTGGACTACTGCAATGCTCTATTACTTGGCCTCCCCATTACTCGACTATCCCCTCTCCAGTCCATCCTTAATGCAGCAGCCAGGGCATCCATCTGGCTAATCGGTACTCGGACGCGTCCGCTCTTCGCCAGTCCTTACACTGGCTGCACATTCATTATAGGATCCAATTCAAAGTACTGGTTCTCACCCACAAAGCTCTCCACAGTGCAGCACCCCCCTACATCTCCTCCCTCATTTCTATCTATCAGCCTAACCGACTGCTGCGCTCTGCAAATGACTTTCGACTAACCTCTGCAGTAATCCGTACCTCCCACTCCCGACTACAAGACTTCTCCCGCGCTGCGCAAATCCTCTGGAATGCTCTACCACAAGAAATTAGGACTATCCACAATTTGCCTGGTTTCAGGCGCTCCCTCAAAACACATTTGTTCAGAGTGGCCTATGACATTCAATAACCAAAGTCGTTCTATGTTTAAGTGTGTATGTGGAGCCCATTCACTATCTCCATCCATGCCTCACTCTCCCTCAAGATGGCTGGACCATCATTGTAAATGCACCATTATATATACACACCTGTACTTTGTATCTCCCCCACCTCATTGTAGATTGTAAGCTCTCACGAGCAGGGTCGGCTTATTTTACTTTAATTATTGTATTGTTAACGTTGTTACCTATGACTTGTGTTTTGAAACTGTTAAAGTGTTAAAGCGCTGCGGAATATGTTGGCGCTATATAAATAAAGATTATTATTATTATTATATCAGCGGGAGAAGAGGATTGGGCCTTGACAAGGTGCCCGATTGCATCTTAAGTGTTATTGAATGTTGGAGCCAGTCCACCGTATAAAAGCAGCCATACAGTGTCCGGGTACCTGCTTGGATTTCGATCAAAATGAAGACTACTTTGATGTACATGTACACCAATTAGAGAAAAATGACAAGGATGAGGCAGTAAGACACGCTCAGCAGAGGTACAAGCAGCATTGCTTGAAGAAGTAACTTGAGCGTGATCAAAATTGAATAAATTAAAATCTCAGACTACAGTGAACACAACTCTTAGCTGTGAAAGGGCTTTTTGTACAGTGTTTTCAACCAATGTATTGGATACGGATGGAAACACGTCACACTATAATTTCAATTGAATTGAGCAGCAAGAATTACACTAAAGAAAAAAAAAAAAAGAGTGTGAGAGTGACATGTGCAGATGCCTACATACAGCGTTGTATGCCGAGCAAACTGCAGCGCGTCACCTGCACTCACACACACACACCTTGCAGACCTGTGAAAAAAACACTGCAAGGCAAAAGGAAGATGTACACAGCGGTTGGTAAAGTAGCCTGCCTAAAGCACAGTACACAAAATCGCAATCTCTAACTGTCCCTCAGAGTCAGCAGAGCAGTGTTCTGTCCCAAACAGAATTAACAGCACAGTGACGCTAAAATGGCGGCTTTATCCGGCAACAATACCTTCCTTGTGTCACGGTTAGGGTAGCGTGTGTCTATTATATGAGTGTCTGTAAAATGTAACGTTACACAGACTTATTCTGCCCTTGGGACGCAAAAATAAGACAGCAGTAATCATTTACTGTATAAAACTCCACCTATGCGCAACAAAACAAGCACGTTCCCTCTTACGGTTCCTGCGCTGACATGTGAGTAGGAAGTTTGGAGACGTTCCTGAATTTATCCCAGGTATCCAAGCATATCAGGCCGATAGGAGAGCATTAAAACCACCCATGGTGGTGACTTAAATATGGGGAATCTAAACAGTGAAGAACTGTAGGTCGATGCGAATGAATGTGCGATCACATGACACACGTTTATAATAACCCTTGCTAGACACGAGTAACTTTGTAGACATTTTGACACACCTGAACCCAGATGGCAGTGAATATTCATTCTATTCGGCGCCACATGACTCTTGGTCCAGAATAGATTATATATTGCTAGCACACGAGCTATTAAGGGAGTGGAAGAGGCAGATGTGCACAACGTAGCTAAATATGACCACGCGCCCGTATCAGTGACCCTGCCAGATATGGTACAGATGGGGCCAAACCAAACTTGGCGCTTCCCGACCTATTTGTTAATGGATGAGAAGTTTCGACATCACGTGAAGCAATGGTGTTTTTAATATGTAAGGGATAATGGAGATACTAGGGATAGGCCGGAACTTTTATGGGCAGCAGGGAAGGGAGTAATGCGCGGGAAACTAATAGGTTATCAGACAACGCTAAAAAAGAAGATCGCGACAAACTACTCGCAGGCTAGCAGGATATTACGCGATAGGTACACGGCAAACAAGACAAGTTCATCAACACAGGTTAAAAATAGATGTAAGCAGGCTAAGGCTGACTTACACGTAGGGTATATCGACGAGAGACAAGCAGTAATAACAATTATAGAGCCGATGTATATCGTTATGGTAGCAAATGAGGGAGACTATTATCACGACTAGCGAAAGGAAATCACATTCATCATCAACATATTACAGCGTTAACGAATAAACATGGGATCATGAACACAGACCCTCGAACCATAAACACCATTCTACAAGAATACTACTCAGACTTATATAAGGTGGAACATACGGATAGTGCGGAGGGTAACACCTTTGTAGATGGAATACGGTTACCATCCATCACAAACTATCAGCTTCTCCTTTTAAAAAAACAAATTGAGGTGACGGAAGTGACAGCGGCGATAAGTTACTTTAAATACGGGAAAGCTCCAGGACCTGACGGGTTTACAGCCAAATTATTTAAATTATTGAGTGAGGATATCCCGTCCACATTGGTACGCACCTTCAATCATATATTGGAGACAGGAGGGTTGCCCAGCCATTCAAACATGTCACACATGAAGTTGCTACTAAAACCAAACAAACATTCACATCTGCCTGGATCCTATCGTACATTCTCACTCATTGACCATTATATCAAGATTTTGTCCAGGATCATGGCAGATCTTTTGAGTAGCATTGGTCCTACGCTGATAGGGCGATCACAAGTGGCCTTTGTTTGCTACTTTGTTGGCTACTATCGGTCTCACTATGCATAACACATGTGTGCAGTGGGCAGTATTACCTTTGCCTTCGGTGGAGTAGGAAAACCCCTCTCCTATCGAAGTGTTAGTTGGGGAGATGGAAGATTTGACACCGGGACCTGAATTGTAATACTTAAATGTGACAGGTGACAAATTTGTTAAGGCGCAACTCCGCGGCCCCTACGTTGAGTCTAGCCCGTGAAAATTTACTGGTTGTCAATGGGGAACCCCAACACCCGGGGCAGCTACAGTATTTCAACAATTAGAGCTGAACCAAGATTTGCTGTATCAGGTTTATAAAATACATGTTGAAATTTTTTAACAATTGCTGCTACCGCAGTCATATCGGAGGTTGTTAATGGACTTAGCGCATGCGCATGTACTAGGGTGACATTTGTGCCAAAAGAAAACCCTACACAGAATTATACAACGGTTTTACTGGCAGGGGGTCTATCAAGAAGTTAAACGGTATTGTAACTCTTGTCGCATGCGCCAGGTACACAGTCGTCAGCCTCATTTAGTGAGTCCCTTGGTGCCATTAAAAATTTTAGAGGTCCAGTTTGAGAGAATACCCATGGATCTGGTGTAGCCGGTTAATAAATCAGCAAGGGGTCATCAACAGGGGCAATAAAAGGGGCACTGTGTGGGTCACCAGTTTTGAGCACACCCGAGTTCAAAAGAGAATTCATTGTCCAGACTGATGCGTCAGAGGTAGGTATGGGTGCCGTGTTGTCTCAGGACTGGAGCTTAACGGGGAGGAGCATCCCATTAGTTTCCTGAGTCGAAAACTTACTCCATCAAAAAACAGAGACAGCATTGTAGAGAGAGAGTGCCTGGCGATAAAGTGGGCACTGGAGTCGTTGCGTTACTATTAGTGTTGAGCGATACTGCTCGATATCTAAAAATATCGGATCGGAATGGTATCGCCGATATCACTAAATATCGCCGATATCCGATTCCGATACCGGAAGTCCCATGTAAGTCTATGGGAACAAAATATCGCAACTAAAAAAACCCTTTATTTCCTTGTAAACACTAAATATACACACATAGAATACATATATATATATATATACATGTCATTGTGACATATATATATATACATATATGTATAGTTTATACACTTCTACATAGTAAAATATCCTCTGATTCAATTGCCGGGTAAAGCCGGCATTTGTGAAAAGACAGAAGCACCCGACATGAAATGACACTTGGTGTACATAGGGTTAACCATGTCTTTTCATGTCCTTTGCTATCTGATTTGCACAAACAATTACATCAGTCTATGTGTGCAAAATTTCACACCTGTAGGGGTTAATTAAAGGTGTAAATTCGTTGTAAAAAAAACGGACTTTTTGCTACGAATTTACACCTTTAATTAACCCCTACAGGTGTGAAATTTTGCACACATAGACTGATGTAATTGTTTGTGCAAATCAGATAGCAATGGACATGAAAAGACATGGTTAACCCTATGTACACCAAGTGTCATTTCATGTCGGGTTCTGCATTTTCACAAAAGCCTGCAATTGAATTAGCGGCTATTATACTATGTAGAAGTGTATGAACTATAAATATATATATATATATATATATATGTGTCACAAATTCAATGACATGTATATATATATATATAATATATATATATATATATATTATATATATATATATATGAGGTGTAAAATTGTTTAAAAAAAATGCGTGGGCTCCCGCCCTATTTTCGCAACCAGACAGACAAAGCCAGCGAATGGGGGCAGATAATAATAGCCCAGTGAGGGACCATTATTTTTGCCCCCCCCTGGCTACTAACATCTGCCCCCAGACACCCCAGAAAAGACAAATCTATAATTAGATTAGCCCTTTCTGGCACTTTGCCCGTCTATTCCCATTGCCCTGTAGCGGTGGCGAATGGGTTAATATGGGGTTAAAGCCACATTGCAATTGAAAGGTGACCTTAAGCCAGGTTAATAATTGAGAGCTGTCAATTAGACTACTATCAATTATTAATCCTATTGCATGAAATAAAAATAAAACACACACACTTTAATTAAAAATCATTTTAATGAAATAAAGACACATGTTTTTGACCATCTTTTATTTGACTGCAAAAACCATTTCCTGTAATAAAAATAAAATAAAAAAGCAAAATTATTCTTACCTATCCCATGTACAGTCAGGTCCCACGGTGTAATCCTTCAGAAAGGGTTAATGTTTACTGCAGGGACCGCAGTTAATGCTGCAGCCTCACAGTAAACCCCCAAATGAATAAGTTCCTCTCCTGGCTGACAGGAGAGGAAGTGGAAAGCTTAATTGATTGCTTTCCACTTTCACTTCAGGTCAGCCAGGGACACAATCAGTGACGTCAGAGGGAACTGATTAACAAAAATAGGGGTTCCCTTCGAATAAAAAATGGCGTGGGGTCCCCCCTATTTTTGTTAACCAGCCAGATGAAGCAGACCGCTGAGGCCTGGATTTTCAGGCTGTTAAGGAGCCAAGATCCATGGACCTTGCCAGCCTGATAATACCAGGCCACAGCAGTCTGCATATCTTGGCTGATTAACAAAAATAGGGGATCCCCTCGAAAAAAATTGGCATGGGGTCCCCCCTATTTTGTTAACCAGCCAGATGAAGCAGACCGCTGAGGCCTGGTTTTTCAGGCTGGTAAGGATCCAATATCCATGGACCTTGCAAGCCTGATAATACCAGGCCACAGCAGTCTGCTTAGCTTGGCTGGTTAACAAAAATAGGGGATCCCCTCTAAAAAAAAACGGCTTAGGGGTCCCCCTATTTTTGTTAACCAGCCAAGTAAAATGCAGACTGCTGCGGCCTGGTATTAAAAGACTGTCAAGGCCCATGGATTTTGGCCCTCAACAGCCTGATAATACCAGGCTACAGCAGCCCCACATTTGGCGCATCAAAAGATGTGCCAATTGTGGCACTTTACCCAGCTCTTCCCACTTGCCCTGTAGCGGTGGCAAGCGGGGTAATAAGGGGTTAATGTCACCGTTGATTGCACGGTGACAATAAGCCCGGTTAATAATGGAGAGGCGAAAATAAGACACCGATCCATTATTAATCCCAAAGTTATTAAATGCATAAAAAAAAGACAAAGCAAGAAAAAAGTATTTTAATGAAATAAAAGAGACAACACAGCTTTCATTTCTTTTATTGTACTCTCATTCCTGCGACGCCATCGATCTCCTGTAAAAAAAGAAAAAAAACAAACCAACAGTATACCACCTGTCCGACGCAGTCCATAGTAACGAGTGTCCCACGACGATCCAGCTCTGCTACATCGCAATGACAGGCAGAGCCTGTCATCGCGACGCAGCACAGCTGATTACCTGCTTCCCCGGCGGTGACGTCATCGGACTGACTGCTTTACGGCCGGGATTACCCAGCAGTCACTGCAGTTATCGCGAGAAACTGCATGTGACCGCCGGGGAAAGATAATGGCGGCCATGAAGCAGTCCAGGCCGTGACCGCCGGAGATCTTCTGCCAGGTAAGTGCCGCTGACTCCTGACAGACCCGACCGACGGACACTGACAGTGACAGACCTGACCGACGGACACAGACAGTGACAGTGACAATCCTGATTCCGGTATCCGATATGACGAAAATATCGGTATTCGGAATCGAAAGCCCGATACAGATAATATCGGCCGATACCCGATATTTGCAGTATCGTATCGCTCAACACTAGTTACTATTTGTTGGGGATAACATTTTGTTGTGTAAATGATCATTCCCCTGTGACTGGCAGTGTTGTAGCCCAGGGAGTAGAGTTCAGGTGGTAGAAAGGTGAACATAACAGGAGACTTGGAAAACGTTGGCAAACAGTTATTTAATCTGAAAACGGACAGGCAAATTCAGGTGAGATCCATGCCTTGTTCATTTTCAGAAAAATAAGCTGGTCTACATTGTCTGAGGATAGTCGCATGCGACGGTCTGTTAGTACACCACCTGCAGCACTAAAGACGCGCTCAGATAATACACTGGCAGCAGGGCAAGCCAGCACCTCCAAGGCATACCACACATCAAATACAAAGATAACAGTAATAATAATATTATTAATAAAAAATGAAATTGCACACACAGTACACAGACACAGCTCATATGTGTGTATAAGAGAGAATGTTTCTGTGTGTAGTTCATGCCTCTAGCCTAGAAGATCAGTCTTGCTAAAATCTTTAACACTGACCCCTGTTCTGTTCTTAAAATGGTGGATGCTGAACTGCTTCTCAGCCCCCTCATACACAATCATTATGTGGCACTGCTGGGCTCAGTTAGAGGCATCAGATTGAACTAGGCTGTCCTGAGTCATTCTCAATAGAACATTTTGTTCAGCAGTTCATCTAGTTCATTTAGTTCAGAGGTCACATGATGCATTTCCTATCAGCTCCTCACAGGATAGGGTGGAGAAAAACTGAACTAAATGAACTAATCTTTTGAACTAATCTTTTCAGTGAACTAGTTCATGGTGAAATAATCAACAAAATTAACTAGATTTCCCATCACTATGGTGTACACCTTGGTGGCGCTGTCACAAAACTTTGCCACATTTGTAACATACAGCTCTTGCCCTGTGCAGAGGCGCTGCTTGTGCTCCCTCTTGTTGCAGAGGTGTCTACAATGCCTCGACGCACAGAGCTGCTTTGTAAAGCAGTAGCAGCAGCAGCGCTCTCGGCTGGAATGGAAAACATTATGGATTTCAACAGTGTGTCTTGGTCCTCCAGCATTTTACGGTCCCGGTTCAACGGTGTGATGAGGCTTTGTAAGTTGTCCCGGTAACGAGGGTCTAGGAGGGTGTACACCCAATAATCTGACGTGGTGAGAATGTGGCCGATGCGGCGGTCGTTTCTCAGGCACTGCAGCATGAAATCAACCATGTGCTGCAGACTCACAACTGGCCAACAAACGCTGTCCTCTGGAAGAGCGTCACACTAATAGATTTTTGTAAATTTAAAATAGAATAAAGCAGCAGCAATTTTTGAAAAATTACAAGGATGAGCCAGTGACAGACACTCAGCAGAGTACACGCTGCGGTGGTTGAAGTAAGTGGAGCGGGATCTACACTCCTACAAAAAAATTAAAGCTCAGACTAGAGTGAATACTGAAACACAACTGTTCACTTGCTGTGAAAGGCCTTTTTGTGGACTTCTATTATGTTTGCAAGCAATGTATTGTATTTTGATGGAAGAGCGTCACACTAATAGATTTTTGTAAATTTAAAATAGAAGAAAGCAGCAGCAATTTTTGAAAAATTACAAGGATGAGCCAGTGACAGACACTCAGCAGAGTACACGCTGCGGTGGTTGAAGTAAGTGGAGCAGGATCTACACTCCTACAAAAAAATTAAAGCTCAGACTAAAGTGAACACTGAAACACAACTGTTCACTTGCTGTGAAAGGCCTTTTTGTGGACTTCTATTATGTTTGCAAGCAATGTATTGTATTTTGATGGAAGAGCGTCACACTAATAGATTTTTGTAAATTTAAAATAGAAGAAAGCAGCAGCAATTTTTGAAAAATTACAAGTATGAGCCAGTGACAGACACTCAGCAGAGTACACGCTGCGGTGGTTGAAGTAAGTGGAGCGGGATCTACACTCCTACAAAAAAATTAAAGCTCAGACTAGAGTGAACACTGAAACACAACTGTTCACTTGCTGTGAAAGGCCTTTTTGTGGACTTCTATTATGTTTGCAAGCAATGTATTGTATTTTGATGGAAGAGCGTTACACTAATAGATTTTTGTAAATTTAAAATAGAAGAAAGCAGCAGCAATTTTTGAAAAATTACAAGTATGAGCCAGTGACAGACACTCAGCAGAGTACACGCTGCGGTGGTTGAAGTAGGTGGAGCGGGATCTACACTCCTACAAAAAAATTAACCTCTTAGTGACAGAGCCATTTTGCAGCTTAATGACCGGGCCAATTTTTACAATTCTGACCACTGTCACTTTATGAGGTTATAACTCTGGAACGCTTTAACGAATTCCGCTGATTCTGAGATTGTTTTTTCGTGACATATTGTACTTCACGTTAGTGGTAAAAAATTTTTTATCTGACTTGCGCTTATTTATGAAAAAAACGGAAACATGGCGAAAATTTTGAAAATTTAGCAATTTTCAAATTTTCAACTTTTATGCCCTAAAATCAGAGAGATATGTCACACAAATTTCTTAATAAATAACATTTCCCACATGTCTACTTTACATCAGCACAATTTTGGGAACAAATTTTTTTTTTGTTACGAAGTTATAAGGGTTAAAAGTTGACCAGCAATTTCTCATTTTTACAACACCATTTTTTTTTAGGGACCACATCACATTTGAAGTCACTTTGAGGGGTCTATATGATAGAAAATAGCCAAAAGTGACACCATTCTAAAAACTGCACCCCTCAAGGTGCTCAAAACCACATTCAAGAAGTTTATTAACCCTTTACGTGCTTCACAGGAACTGAAGCAATGTGGAAGGAAAAAATTAACATTTAACTTTTTTTGCAAAAGCTTTACTTCGGAACCAATTTTTTCTATTTTCACAACTGTTCAAAGAAAAAATGAACCACAAAATTTGTTGTGCAATTTCTCCTGAATACGCCGATACCCCATATGTGGGGGTAAAGCACTTTTTGGGCGCACGGCAGAGGTCGCAAGGGAACGAGCGCCGTTTGACTTTTTCAATGCAGAATTGGCAGGACGCCATGTCGCGTTTAGAGAGCCCCTGATGTGCCTAAACAGTGGAAACCCCCCACAAGTGACCCCATTTTGGAAACTAGACGCCTTAAGGAACTTATCTAGATGTGTGGTGAGCACTTTGAACCTCCAAGTGCTTCACAGAAGTTTGTAACGTAGAGCCGTGAAAATAAAAAATCATATTTTTTCCACAAAAACAATCTTTTCACCCCAATTTTTATTTTCCCAAGGGTAACAAGACCCCAAAAGTTTTTGTAAAATTTGTCCTGAGTACGCTGATACCCCATATGTGGGGGTAAACCACTGTTTGGGTGCATGGCAGAGCTTGGAAGGGAAGGAGCACCGTTTGACTTTTTTCAACGCAGAATTGGCTGGAAGCCATGTCGCGTTTATAGTGGCCCTGATGTGTCTAGACAGTGGAAACCCCCCACAAGTGACCCCATTTTGGAAACTAGACCCCCTAAGGAACTTATCTAGATGTGTGGTGAGCACTTTGAACCTCCAAGTGCTTCACAGAAGTTTATAACGCCCGGGCGTGAAAATAAAAAATCAATATTTTTCCACAAACCTGATCGTTTAGTCCCTAATTTTTTATTTTCCCAAGGGTAACAGGAGAAATTAGACCACAAAAGTTGTTGTCCAATTTGTCCTGAGTACGCTGATACCCCATATGTGGTGGTAAACCACTGTTTGGGCACACGGCAGGACTCGGAAGGGAGGGAGCGCCATTTGGCTTTTTGAACGCCACTGTGTTTTTGGAGACCCCCTCATGTGCCTAAATAGTGGAAACCCCTCAATTCTAGCTCCAACCCTAACCCCAACACACCCCTAACCCTAATCTCAACCCTAACCCTAATACCAACCCTAATTCTAACTCTAACCCTAATTGTAACCCTAACCCTAATTGTAACCCTAACCCTAGTTGTAACCCTAACCCTAATTCCAACCCTAACCCTAATTATAACCCTAACCCTAATTATAACCCTAACCCTAAGGCTGGGTTCATATTGCGCTTTACCAGCCCATTCAACACATGGCGTTTTACGGGCTGGTAACGGTATAGCATAACGCGATCGCGTTATGCTATACTCACTAGCGCAGAGGAATCAGCGATGATTCATTTGCGCTAGCGATGACGTAGCCCAGACGCTGCAGGCCGTGTCCAAGGCTCCGTCACTGAATTACGGCACGTCGCGAACGCTTGCCGCTTTACGTAAAGCGGCATGCGTCGCGATGCGCCCTCAAATGCGGGTGAATGGCAGCGTTAACGGACTGCGTTACACCGCGTTATACCGCGGTGTAACGCAGTCCGTCTAACGGACTGCCATAACGCAATATGAACCCAGCCTAACCCTAACGCTAATCCCAACCCTAATTATAACCCTAACCCTAATTATAACCCTAATTATACCCCTAACCCTAACCCTAATGGAAAAATGAAAATAAATAAAATTTCTTTATTTTATTATATGTACCTAACCAAGGGGGTGATATAGGGGGGGTTTATGTACTGTTTTTTTTATTTTGATCACTGTGATAGTTTATCACAGTGATCAAAATGTACTTTTAGAGAATGAATGAATATTTTTTTGAATTTGCCGCCAGGCAGATTTGGCGGGCGCACTGCGCATGCGCCCGCCATTTTTTTTTTACTGGAAGAAGACGCCGGCTGAACGGAGGCCAGGGGGAGGACCGGAGGCGAGGGGGAGGATCGGACCGCACCGGGGGGGATCGGAGGACACGGGACCCCTCCAGGTACAGGGGGGGTGAGATCGGGGGTCCCGGGACACTATTTCTCTCCCCTCTGATGTGCGATCACATCAGAGGGGAGAGAAATTTACAGGCAGGGATCGCAGCATTGATTTCTCTTTTGCGATCGCCAGTATATGGCGATCGCAAAAGAGTGGTGATTGGGGGGGCCCCTATTATGTTCTCTGGGGTCTCGGCTACCCCAGGCAGCCGAGACCCCAGAGAAAATCGCCCATCCCCCCCGTCACCTCGCGGCGGGCGCAGCACTCGTGCTCCCGCCATTTTAAAGCATGGCGCCGGCACCGGGGGACACCGGAGGGCCCTGGGGCCATGAGGAGGGTTCGGGGGCCACAGTGGGGGTCCCGGGACCCTTTTTCTCTGTCCTCTGATGTCCGATGACATCAGAGGACAGAGAAATTAAATGGCACATTTTTTTTTTTTTGTTGTTGCGGTCGCCGTTATAGGGTTAATAACGGCGATCGCAACATCGGTGTCGGTAAAAACCGACCCGATTCATGTTCTCTGGGGTCTCGGCTACACCCGGCAGCCGAGACCCCGGAGAAAATGCGCCTCTGGAGGGCGCTATTCACTTTTTCCACAGCGCCGTTAATTAACGGCGCTGTGGTTTAAGTACCCTTAATGACCGCCGTTAAAAGGCGTATCGGCGGTCGTTAAGGGGTTAAAGCTCAGACTAGAGTGAACACTGAAACACAACTGTTCACTTGCTGTGAAAGGCCTTTTTGTGGACTTCTATTATGTTTGCAAGCAATGTATTGTATTTTGATGGAAGAGCATCACACTAATAGATTTTTGTAAATTTTAAATAGAAGAAAGCATCAGCAATTTTAGAAAAATTACAAGGATGAGCCAGTGACAGACGCTCAGCAGAGTACACGCAGCATTAGTTGAAGTAACTGGAGCGTGATCTGCACTCAAAAAAAAAAAAAAAAAATCACAGACTGCAGTGAACACTGAAACACAACTGTTCACTTGCTGTGAAAGGCTCCTTTGTGGACTTCTATAGTGTTTGCAACCAAGGTATTGTATACGGATGGAAGCACGTCACACTATTATTTCAATTACATGGAGCAGCAAGAATTACACTGAAGAAAAAAAAAAGAGTCTGTGAGTGACACGTGCAGATGCCTACAGACAGCGTTGCATACAGAGCAAACTGCAGCGTCACCTGCACTCACACACACCTTGCAGAGCTGTTAAAACAACACTGCAGGCAAAAGGAAGCTTTAAACAGCCAGTGGTAAACTAGCCTGCCTAAAGCACAGTACACTAAATCGCAATCTCTAACTGTCCCTCAGAGTCAGCAGAGCAGCGTTCTTTCCCTAACTGAGTTCACAGCACAGTGACGCTAAAATGGCGGCGGCGCCTTTTATACTGCATTCTGACATCATTTCAGCATCCAATCACAGCCATGCCATTAGTTAACATGACCGCAGCAGTACAGGATGTGCCCACACTTCTTAGGATTCCTCATTGGCTGACTATAATCACATTGCCTCTCAAAGAATTATGGGAACTTCCGATTCCGGTATACGATATATGAAAAATATCGGAACTAAGTATCGGAATTCCGATACAGCTAATATCGGCCGATACCCGATACTTGCGGTATCGGAATGCTCAACACTACTTGTGTTAATTCATAGTTTTGATGCCTTCAGTGTGATTCTACAATTTTCATAGTCATGAAAATACAGAAAAATCTTTGAATGAGAAGGTGTGTCCAAACTTTTGGTCTGTACTGTATGTCACTATCTATTGTAAACATATGACTGGTTGAAAACAGGCTCATATAAACCCATGCATAATATACATAACAGAGGTATTAATGTAGCAGCATGTAAGCAACATAAAACTTAATGTGCATACATATTCCTGATGAACATAACTGGAGTACAACTTATATGAGTTTCCCAAAAGAGAGCATCAGTGCAGTGCTGCACATCAGTGCAAGCAACCTAAACGGATAACATGTCACAATCTCACCGCCTTTCAGGTCTGTTCCTCCAAGACCGATTTTGGCCCATATATGGAGGGGGAGAAAAACCAAGATCCGTTGTTGCCGCTACAAGTTAATGCGTCTCCCTAGGGAGGGTGTCGTTCTTTCCGCTGTCTCACCCGATTTGAGACCGGCCCTGGAGCAATTTCAGGGGGATAAACCTGAGCGTTGCCCTGCGGGGAAATTGTATGTCCCAGACCAATGGAGAGAGAAGGTTATGTCTGAAGTTCATTGCTCTGCGTTGGCTGGTCATCCTGGTATTTTTGGTACTAGAGATTTGGTTAGTCGGTCCTTTGGTGGCCCACTTTATCTCGCGTTGTCAGGAATTTTGTGCAGTCCTGCTGGACTTGTTCTCGTTCCAAACCCTGTTCTCACTCTAGTGGATTGTTAATGCCACTGCCGGTGCCCAGGAGGCCATGGACCCATATCTCTATGGATTTTATCTCCGACCTCCCGGTCTCTCAGAGAATGACTGTCATTTTTGTGATCTGTGACAGATTCTCCAAGATGATCCATCTTGTGCCACTGCCTAAGTTGCCATCCTCTTCCGAGTTGGTACCCTTGTTTTTTCAGCATGTGGTTGGTTTGCACGGCATTCCGGAGAACATTGTGTCTGACAGGGGAGTCCAGTTTGTTTCCAGATTTTGGAGGACATTTTGTTCTAAACTGGGAGTTCAGCTGTCTTTCTCCTCTGCGTTTCATCCTCAAACCAATGGGCAGACTGAGAGAACAAACCAGACCTTGAAGACTTATTTGAGATGTTTTATGTCTGCGGATCAGGATGACTGGGTCTCCTTTTTGCCCCTGGCTGAATTTGCTCTTAATAATAGGGCCAGTTCTGCCACTTTGATGTCCGCTTTCTTCTGCAATTCCGGGTTTCATCTTCGATTTTCTTCGGGGCAGATGGAGGCTTCTGTCTGTCCGGGTGTTGACTCTGTGAGAGAATGCAGCAGATTTAGGATCAAGTAGTGGATAAGTTGTCTCTCTCTCAGGAGAAGGCCCAACGGTTTGCCAACCTTCATAAGACTGATGGTCCTCGGTTTAAAGTGGGTGACTTGGTTTGGTTGTCTTCAAATAATATCCCTATGAAGGTTGCGTCTCCAAAGTTTAAGCCAAGGTTCATTGGACCTTATAGGATCTTGAAAGTCCTTAATCCATTTTCTTTTCACTTTGCTCTTCCAGGGGCGTTTAAGATTTATAACGTCTTCCACAAATCTTTATTGAAAAGGTTTGTCGAGCCAGTGGTTCCTATGGCTGCACCTCCTGAGCCTGTTCTGGTTGAGGGCAATCTGGAGTATGAAGTGGAGAAGATATTGGATTCTCGTTTCTTTAGATGGAGACTCCAGTACTTGGTTAAGTGGAAAGGTTATGGTCAGGAGGACAATTCTCGGGTGTTTGCTTCTGACATTCATGCGGAGAGACTGGTTTGTGCCTATCACCAAGCTCATCCTGATCGGCCTGGTGGCGCAGGTGAGGGTTCGGAGACCCCTCCTCAAGGGGGGTACTGTTGTGAACGTATTGGAGACAATTTCTGAGTGGAGGCTCCCTCTGGTGGTTGCTGTCGGTACTGAAACTGTATCGAATGACTTGGCCTCCCCAGCTGGCAGCGATACCTGGCAATCAGGAGTCACTGACTGGACTGATATAAGGGAGCTGCCTTCCCATGATTCTCGCCGGTGATCAATTGTTGTTTCCTGGTTCATTTGGAAGTCTGCTGGTGTCTTGCCTGCGTCTGCTACTTTCAGATAAGATATTTTCTGCTTATTTCTATTGTTTGCTATTTCCATTTTTGTCTGCACATTTGTGGTGGTTAGCCGGTTCCCCTCCTGGGGCCTGTGCTTCTCTCTGTTTTCTGTAGCCACTGCTTTTTGTTCAATTGCTCTTTCCCTGCTTTTTGAGTGGCTGCTTGTTAGCCTTGTTCACTCTGAGATCTGATTTAGTGGGTGGCGAGATTGTGTGATCTCAGCATTTTTGTAATCAGACTTGTTGGAAGTTTTGCTAGAGTTTTGCTGGGTTGCAGATAGTATTTTGTTCTATCCTCTCCTATTTAGTCAGTGCTTGGCCCCTGCGTTTGCTCACTCTATTTTCTGCCTGCGTTTGTGTTTCGTCTTGTCTAACCGCCATTATATGTTTGGGGGCTGCCTATTTCTTTGGGGCTCTACTCCGGGGCAGTTAGCTTTCCTGTTTCTATCTTTAGGTGCAGCTAGCTCTCCGGCTGTGCCAAGGCGTCTAGGATCACCATAGGTAAGCTCCACGGCTGCTTCTAGTTGTGCGGTTAGTTTAGGAATCTGCAACCCATTAGTTTCCAATCTCTCAGGTGTTCGGCTGCCTTGCTGTTTTGCTCCTGTCCTCTTCAGTTACCAAATCATAACAGAGATAGAGCTGGAGGCTGTTTTGGCAATGTAAGCCAAAACCTGTTCCTGATGCTCTGGCTTTAAAAGCAGTTTACCTACTACCAGAAAAGGGAGCCTTCCAGGCCTTATGGAGCCAGACAATGACGCAGGCTCAACACCTCCTGCCTTAGGTGCTATTGTGCTTTTAGCACTACCAGCAGATGCACCACCACCACTACCATCAGTAGTAGGTGGCCCCCCAAGACCATGTCCGTGACCTCTTCCACCATACTTCCTCATGTTTGTGTAAATGTACACAAAATAACAGCAGATATACGGTACAGTATCAGAAGCGTACAGCTGTATACGGTGAAAGTGAAAAATTTTAATCTCCGTATATATTTGCGAGTAACAGACACAGACTCTCACAGGCTCAGTATGGATTACACCAGAATCTAAAAAAAAAAAAGTGTACTGTATCAGAAGCGTACAGCCGTATACAGTGCTGGGTTAATTTTAAATCTCCGTATATATAGTTCAGGAGCAACACACAAGTCAGAAGCCCAGTCTGGCTAACACCAGAATATGAAAATCAGAAAAGTTTACTCTATCAGTAGCAGACAGCTGTATACAGTGTTGGGGAATTGCAAATCTCCGTATATATTTCAGGAGGAACACACATAGTCAGAGGCCCAGTCTGGCTAACACCAGAATATGAAAATCATAAAAGTTTACTCTATCAGTAGCGTACAGCTGCATACAGTGTTTGGGGGGATTTGTAAATCTCCGTATATATTTCAGGAGGAACACACACAGTCAGAGGCCCAGTCTGGCTAACACCAGAATATGAAAATCATAAAAGTGTACTATATCAGTAGCGTACAGCTTTATACAGTGTTGCAGAAATTGTAAATGTCCGTACATATTTCAGGAGGAACACACACAGTCAGAGGCCCAGTCTGGCTAACACCAGAATATGAAATTCATAAAAGTTTACTCTATCAGTAGCGTACAGCTGTATACAGTGTTTGGGGGAATTGTAAATCTCCGTATATATTTCAGGAGGAACACACACAGTCAGAGGCCCAGTCTGGCAAACACCAGAATATGAAAATCATAAAAGTGTACTGTATCAGTAGCGTACAGCGTTATACAGTGTTGGGGGAATTGTAAACCTCTGTATATATTTCAGGAGGAACACACACAGTCAGAGGCCCAGTCTGGCTTAGGCCTCTTTCACATTTCCGGCGGCGCCTGGCGGCGCCCCCGGCATTTTGCCTCAGCGCGTCATCTGAAAATCTGATGCGCCGCATGTGGCTTTTTTCGCATTGACATGCATTAGCGCCGGATGGCGCCGCATGTCAATGCGTTGCATGCGGTTTTGTCCGGATGCGGCGCAAATGTACATTGCGGCGTCCGGAAAAAACGCTGCATGTAACGTTTTTTGTTTTTTGCCGGATGGTTTCTGATCTCTCCAAGCATCAGAAACCATCCGGCAAAAAAACGCATTTTGGCCGCCAGAAGTGTGAAAGGTTTTCAGATGCGGCGCTGCGGCAAAATGCCGGGGGCGCCGCCAGGCGCCCGCCGGAAATGTGAAACTAGCCTAACACCCGAATATGAAAATCATAAAAGTGTACTATATCAGTAGCGTACAGCTTTATACAGTGTTGCGGGAATTGTAAATCTCCGTACATATTTCAGGAGGAACACACACAGTCAGAGGCCCAGTCTGGCTAACACCAGAATATGAAATTCATAAAAGTTTACTCTATCAGTAGCGTACAGCTGTATACAGTGTTTGGGGGAATTGTAAATCTCCGTATATATTTCAGGAGGAACACACACAGTCAGAGGCCCAGTCTGGCAAACACCAGAATATGAAAATCATAAAAGTGTACTGTATCAGTAGCGTACAGCTTTATACAGTGTTGGGGGAATTGTAAATCTCTGTATATATTTCAGGAGGAACACACACAGTCAGAGGCCCAGTCTGGCTAACACCAGAATATGAAAATTATAAAAGTGTACTATATCAGTAGCGTACAGCTTTATACAGTGTTGCGGGAATTGTAAATCTCCGTACATATTTCAGGAGGAACACACACAGTCAGAGGCCCAGTCTGGCTAACACCAGAATATGAAAATCATAAAAGTTTACTCTATCAGTAGCGTACAGCTGTATACAGTGTTTGGGGGAATTGTAAATCTCCGTATATATTTCAGGAGGAACACACACAGTCAGAGGCCCAGTCTGGCTAACACCAGATATGAAAATCATAAAAGTGTACTATATCAGTAGCGTACAGCTTTATACAGTGTTGCGGGAATTGTAAATCTCCGTACATATTTCAGGAGGAACACACACAGTCAGAAGCCCAGCCTGGCTAACACCAGAATATGAAAATCATAAAAGTTTACTCTATCAGTAGCGTACAGCTGTATATAGTGTTTGAGGGCAATTGTAAATCTCCGTATATATTTCAGGAGGAACACACACAGTCATAGGCCCAGTCTGGCTAACACCAGAATATGAAAATCATAAAAGTGTACTGTATCAGTAGCGTACAGCTTTATACAGTGTTGGGGAATTGTAAATCTCTGTATACATTTCAGGAGGAACACACACAGTCAGAGGCCCAGTCTGGCTAACACCAGAATATGAAAATCATAAAAGTGTACTGTATCAGTACAGCTTTATACAGTGTTGTAGGAATTGTAAGTCACCGTATATATTTCAGGAGGAACACACACAGTCAGAGGCCCAGTCTGGCTAACACCAGAATATGAAAATCATAAAAGTGTACTGTATCAGTAGCGTACAGCTTTATACAGTGTTGTAGGAATTGGAAGTCTCCGTATATATTTCAGGAGGAACACACACAGTCAGAGGCCCAGTCTGGCTAATACCAGAATATGAAAATCAGAAAAGTTTACACTATCAGTAGTGTACAGCTGTATACAGTGTTGGGGGAATTGTAAATCTCTGTATATATTTCAGGAGGAATATACACAGTCAGAGGCCCAATCTGGCTATCACCAGAATATGAAAATCATAAAAGTGTACTCTATCAGTAGCGTACAGCTGTATACAGTGTTGGGGGAATTGTAAATCTCCGTATATATTTCAGGAGGAACACACACAGTCAGAGGCCCAGTCTGGCTAACACCAGAATATGAAAATCATAAAAGTTTACTCTATCAGTAGCGTACAGCTGTATACAGTGTTGGGGGGAATTGTAAATCTCCGCATATATTTCAGGAGGAACATACACAGCCAGAGGCCCAGTCTGGCTAACACCAGAATATGAAAATCATAAAAGTTTACTCTATCAGTAGCGTACAGCTGTATACATTGTTGGGGGAATTTTAAATCTCTGTATATATTTCAGGAGGAACACACACAGTCAGAGGCCCAGTCTGGCTAACACCAGAATATGAAAATCATAAAAGTTTACTCTATCAGTAGCGTACAGCTGTATACAGTGTTGGGAGAATTGTAAATCTCCGTATATATTTCAGGAGTAACACACACACGCTCTCTCACTATGGATTTGACCGTAATACAGAAGGCAGAAAAACTGTACTGTATCAGAAGATACCAGCTGTATACGGTTTTGGGGAAAATTGAAATCTCCGTATATATTTCCGGAGTCACACACAGATAGTCAGCATGTTCAGTCATGGACAAAAGTTTTCAGAATGACACAAATATTAATTTTTACAAAGTCTACTGCTTCACTTTTTCTAATGGCAATTTGCATATACTCCAGAATGTTATAAAAGGTGATCAGCTTAACAGCAATTACTTGCAAATTCAATATTTGGCTAAAAATGAACTTTATCCCCCAAAACACATTTCAACATCATTGCAGCCCTGCCTTAAAAGGACAAGCTAACCTTTTTTCAGTGATTGCTCCATTAACACAGGTGTGGTGTTGATGAGGACATGGCTGGAAAACAATCTGTCATGATTAAGTAAGAATGACACCACTGGACACTTTAAAAGGAGGCTGGTGCTTGGCATCATTGTTTTCTCTTCTGTTAACCATGGTTATCTCTAAAGAAACACGTGCAGTCATCATTGCAATGCACAAAAATGGCCTAACAGGGCAGAGTATTGCAGCTAGAAAGATTGCACCTCAGTCAACAATCTATCGCATCATCAAGAACTTCAAGGAGAGAGGTTCCATTGTTGCCAAAAAGGCTCCAGGGTGCCCAAGAAAGACCAGCAAGCGCCAGGACCGTCTCTTAAAAGTGTTTCAGCAGCGGGATCTGTTATGATTTGGTAGCTGAGGAGAGCAGGCAAAAAAGGCAATACACCAGAGAGGTTGGAATCTATTGGATTGCAGTACCCTGACTAACCACCACAACTAAAGGCAGCCGTGGAGCGTACCTACGTTGGTCCTAGACGCCTCGTCACAGCCTGAGAAGCTAACTTCACCTAAAGATAGAAAGAGGAAAACTACTGCCCCGGAGCAGATCCCCAAAGAGCATAGGAAGCCCCCAAACATGTAATGGCGGTTAGACAAGAGGAAATACAGGCACAGACAGAAAATAGTATGAGCAAACTTTGGGGCCCAATCTTCCTAGACAGAAAAGGATAGGAAGGTCACTTACTGCAATCCAAAAAACCCTAAAAAAATACCAACACACTAATTGCAAAAACACCTGAGATCACACGACCTCTACCACCTAATTTAGTTCTCTGGTGTTACAAAACTAAGCCGCAGCCACAGAAAAAACTGGAAAAGGCAAATGAACAAACAATTGGCTGAACTAAACTGAGAGGAGCACAAGCCCCCGTAGTGGACCTGGCAGACCCCCACAGAAGTGCAGGACAAAATGCAAAAAGCAAGCACAAAAAACTAAAAGAAGAAAATGTCTTATCTGTTAGCAGAAGATGCAGGCACGAAACAGCAAGCTTCAAAGTGAACCAGGAACAAAAGTTGAGACCAGAACAATTGATCACCGGCAACCCTGATGGAGGTAACCTCCCTTATATAAGACCAGTCAGTAACACCTGATCGCCAATCTTCACAATCTTCATTGAATAGTTCAGTACTGTTTGTAACCACCAGAGGGAGCTTCTGCTCAGAATTCATTTCTAGCACATTCACAACAGGGATCGTGCTACCAGCAGTGCAGAGCTTGCTCAGGAATGGCAGCAGGCAGGTGTGAGTGCATCTGCACGCACTGTGAGGCGGAGACTCTTGGAGCAAGGCCTGGTCTCAAGGAGGGCAGCAAAGAAGCCACTTCTCTCCAGAAAAAACATCATGGACAGACTGATATTCTGCAAAAGGTACAGGCAGTGGACTGCTGAGGACTGGGGTAAAGTTATTTTCTCTGATGAATCCCCTTTTTGATTGTTTGAGACATCAGGAAAACGCCTCATTCGGAGAAGACAAGGTGAGCGCTACCACCAGTCTTGTCTCATGCCAACTGTTAAGCATCCTGAAACCGTTCATGCGGGGGTTGCTTCTCAGCCAAGGAATCGGCTCTCTCAGAGTCTTGCCTAAAAACCCAGCCATGAATAAAGAATGGTACCAAATGTCCTCCAAGAGCAATCTCTCCCAACCCTCCAAGAGCAGTTTGGCGATCAACAATGCCTTTTCCAGCATGATGGAGCACCTTGCCATAAAGCAAAGGTGATAACTAAATGGCTCAAGGAACAAAACAGAGATTTTGGGTCCATGGCCTGGAAACTCCCCAGATCTTAATCCCATTGAGAACTTGTGGTCAATCATCAAGTGACGGGTGGACAAACAAAAACCTAAAAATTCTGACAAAATGAAAGCATTGATTGTGCAAGAATGTACTGCTATCAGTCAGGATTTGGTCCAGAAGTTGATTGAGAGCATGCCATTGAGAATTGCAGAGGTCCTGAAGAAGAAGGGTGAACACTGCAAATATTGACTTGCTGCATTAACTCATTCTAACTGTCAATATAAGCTTTTGTTACTCATATGTTTGCAATTATATTTCTGTCTGTGATAAAAACACCTGTCAAACACACATAAAAACCAGAGGGCAGCAGATCATGTGAAAATATAATATTTCTGTCATTCTCAAAACTTTTGGCCATGACTGTATTTGTCCATGATACCAGCCGGTACACGGTACTGTGAGGAGTAGTGTTGAGCATTCCGATACTGCAAATATCGGGTATCGCCGATATTCGCTGTATCGGAATTCCGCTTCCGAGTTCCGATATTTTGTCATATCGGATACCGGAATCGGAATGTTCCTGTCACTGTCATGTCCGTCGTCGGGTCTGTCAGGAGTCAGTGGCAGTTACCTGCCAGAAGATCCCCGGTGGTCACGTCCTGGACTGCTTGATGGCCGCCATTATCTTCTCCCTGGAGGTCACGTGCAGTTTCTCGCGATAACTGCACATGCTGCCGGGTAATCCCGGCCGTAAAGCAGTCCGATGACGTCACCGCCAGGGAAGCCGGTAAGCAGCTGTGGTGCGTCGGATGTCAGGCTCTGCCTGACATTCCGATGTAGCAGAGCTGGATCATCGTGGGACACTCGTTACTATGGACTGCGTCGGACAGGTAGTATACTGTTGGTTTTTTTTTTTTCTTTTTTTCCAGGAGATCGATGGCGTCGCAGGATGAGTGTGTAATAAAATTAATGAAAACTGTGTGGTATTTTATTTCATTAAAATACTTTTTTCTTGCTGTGTCTTTTTTTTAAACATTTTAAAAACTTTGGGATTAATAATGGATCGGTGTCTTATTGACGCCTCTCCATTATTAACCAGGCTTATTGTCACCGTGCAATCAATGGTGACATTAACCCCTTATTACCCCACTTGCCACCGCTACATGGCAAGTGGGAAGAGCCGGGTAAAGTGCCACAATTGGCACATCTTTTGATGCGCCAAATGTGGGGCTGCTGCAGCCTGGTATTTTTAGGCTGTTGAGGGCCAAAATCCATGGGCCTTGACAGTCTTTTAATACCAGGCCGCAGCAGTCTGCATTTTACTTGGCTGGTTAACAAAAATAGGGGGATCCCACGCCATTTTTTTTTCGAGGGGATCCCCAATTTTTGTTAACCAGCCAAGCTAAGCAGACTGCTGTGGCCTGGTATTATCAGCTTGCAAGGTCCATGGATAGTGGATCCTTACCACCTGAAAAACCAGGCCTCAGCATCTGCTTCATCTGGCTGGTTAACAAAAATAGGGGGGACCCCACGCCATTTTTTTCTAGGGGATCCCCATTTTTGTCAACCAGCCAAGATAAGCAGACTGCTGTGGCCTGGTATTATCAGGCTGGCAAGGTCCATGGATCTTGGCCCAAAACCCAGCCTGAAAATCCAGGCATCATAGTCTGCTTTATCAGGCTGGTTAACAAAAATAGGGGGACCCCACGGCATTTTTTTTTCGAGGGGATCCCCTATTTTTGATAACCCATTCACTTCAGGTCAGCCGGGATTCCCTCTCACGTCGCTGATGGTGTCCCTGGCTGACCTGAAGTGAAAGTGGGAAGCAATCAATTAAGCTTTCCACTTCCTCTCCTGTCAGCCAGGAGAGGAGATGATTCAGTCGGGGGTTTACTGTGAGGCTGCAGCATTAGCTGCGGTCCCTGCAGTAAACATTAACCCTTTCTGAATGGATTACACCGGGGGACCTGACTGTGCATTGGATAGGTAAGAATAATTTTGCTTTTTTATTTTATTTTTATTACAGGAAATGTTTTTGCAGTAAAATAAAAGATGGTCAAAAACATGTGTCTTTATTTCATTAAAATGATTTTTTAATTAAAGTGTGTGTTTTATTTTTATTTCATGCAATAGGATTAATAATTATAGTTGTCTAATTGACAGCTCTCAATTTTTAACCTGGCTTAAGGTCACCTTTCAATTGCAAGGGGGCTTTTTAACCCTATTAACCCATTCGCCACCGCTACAGGGCAATGGGAATAGACGGGCAAAGTGCCAGAAAGGGCGAATCTAATTATAGATTTGTCTTTTCTGGGGTGTCTGGGGGCAGATGTTAGTAGCCAGGGGGGCCAAAAATAATGGTGCCCTCTCTGGCTATTATTATCTGCCCCCACTCACTGGCTTTGTCTGTCTGGTTGAGAAAATAGGGCGGGAGCCCACGCATTTTTTCAACAATTTTACCCCTCATATATTTATATATACATGTCATTGAAATTCGTGACACACATAATATATATATATATATATATATAATATATATATAGTTTTATACACTTCTACATAGTATAATAGCCGCTAATTCAATTGACGGCTTTTGTGAAAATACAGAAGCCGACATGAAATGACACATGGTTTACATAGAGTTAACCATGTCATTTCAAGTTTTTTGATATATTGTTTCACTAACAATTACATGAGTGTAAAGTGCGCAAAATTTGACACATGTAGGGGTTAATTAAAGGTGTAAATTCGTAGCAAAAAAGTCAGGTTTTTTTACAACGAATTTACACCTTTAATTAACCCCTACAGGTGTGAAATTTTGCACACATACACTCATGTAATTGTTTGTGAAAACCAGATATCAAACTACATGAAAAGACATGATTAACTCTATGTAAACCCATGTGTCATTTCATGTCGGGTGCTTCTGTATTTTTCACAAAAGCCGGCATTACCCGGCAAATGAATCATAGGCTATTTTACTATGTAGAAGTTTATGAACTAAAATATATGTATAATATATATATATATATGTATTCTATGTGTATATATCTAGTGTTACAAGGAAAGAAAGGGTTTTTTTTAGTTCCGATATTTCTGTCCCATAGACTTGCATTGATTTCCGGTATCGGGAATCGGGTATCGCCGATACTTTTTGGGTATCGGCGATACCCAATCCGATCCGATACTTCTTGATATCGGGAAGTATCGCTCAACACTAGTGAGGAGCGTACAGCTCTATACGGTGTGGGAAAAAATGAAAAACTCGGTCACTGTGCAGAAAAAATGAAAAAAAAGTATTAGTGCTGTGTACAGTCATGGCCAAAAGTTTTGAGAATGACACAAATATTAATTTTTACAAAGTCTGCTGCTTCACTTTTCTAATGGCAATTTGCATATACTCCAGAATGTTATAAAGAGTGATCAGCTTAACAGCAATTACTTGCAAAGTCAATATTTGGCTAGAAAATGAACTTTATCCCCCAAAACACATTTCAACATCATTGCAGCCCTGCCTTAAAAGGACCAGCTAACCTCTTTTCAGTGATTGCTCCATTAACACAGGTGTGGGTGTTGATGAGGACATGGGGTGGAGATCAATCTGTCATGATTAAGTAAGAATGACACCACTGGACACTTTAAAAAGGAGGCTGGTGCTTGGCATCATTGTTTCTCTTCTGTTAACCATGGTTATCTCTAAAGAAACACTGCAGTCATCATTGCAATGCACAAAAATGGCCTAACAGCGAAGAGTATCGCAGCTAGAAAGATTGCACCTCAGTCAACAACTTCGCATCATCAACAACTTCAAGGAGAGAGGTTCCATTGTTGCCAAAAAGGCTTCAGGCCCCCCAAGAAAGACCGCAAGCGCCAGGACTGTCTCTTAAAAGTGTTTCAGCTGCGGGATCGGGCTATCAGCAGTGCAGAGCTTGCTCAGGAATGGCAGCAGGCAGGTGTGAGTGCATCTGCACGCACTGTGAGGCGGAGACTCTGGAGCAAGGCCTGGTCTCAAGGAGGGCAGCAAAGAAGCCACTTCTCTCCAGAAAAAACATCATGGACAGACTGATATTCTGCAAAAGGTACAGGCAGTGGACTGCTGAGGACTGGGGTAAAGTTATTTTCTCTGTGAATCCCCTTTTCGATTGTTTGGGACCATCAGGAAAACGCCTCATTCGGAGAAGACAAGGTTGCGCTACCACCAGTCTTGTCTCATGCCAACTGTTAAGCATCCTGAAACCATTCAGTGTGGGGTTTTCTTCTCATCAAGGGAATCGGCTCTCTCACAGTCTTGCCTTAAAACACAGCCATGAATAAAGAATGGTACCAGAATGTCCTCCAAGAGCAACTTCTCCCAACCCTCCAAGAGCAGTTTGGCGATCAACAAATGCCTTTTCCAGCATGTGGAGCACCTTGCCATAAAGCAAAGGTGATAACTAAATGGCTCAGGGAACAAAACATAGAGATTTTGGGTCCCATGGCCTGGAAACTCCCAGATCTTAATCCCATTGAGAACTGTGGTCAATCATCAAGAGAGGGGTGGACAAACAAAACCTAAAAATTCTGACAAAATGAAAGCATTGATGTGCAAGAATGGACTGCTATCATCAGGATTTGGTCCAGAAGTTGATTGAGAGCATGCCCGGGAGAATTGCAGAGGTCCTGAAGAAGAAGGGTCAGCACTGCAAATATTGACTTGCTGCATTAACTCATTCTAACTGTCAATATAAGCTTTTGTTTCTCATATATTTGCAATTATTAATTTCTGTCTGTGTTAAAAACATCTGTCAAACACACATAAAAACCGAGGGCAGCAGATCATGTGAAAATATAATATTTGTGTCATTCTCAAAACTTTTGGCCATGACTGTAGGTGCTGTGTTAACAAGCAGTCTGCACAGCAGTGTACACAAACCAATACAGGTAGCAAGCAACCTAATAATCAGCTCTTCTACTCCACAAAATAAAATTTCCCCCTTCTCTCTGGCAGGGCAGCCTAATCAGCTCTGCTGCTCCACACAAGCAATTTCTACCTGTCACTGCAGGCAGCCTAAGAACCAGCGTTGCAGCACACACCAAAATCCTCCCTGTCACTGCACAGTAACTGTACAGCTAATCGCTAATCACACAAGCACAGTTTTTTTTTTTGGGCCTGCTTAACGCTCTCCTTGCTGAGAACCAGCGGCAGCAGCCTCTACCTACACTAAGATCGGCAGAAGTAAAATGGCAGTCGCCGCTGAGGGATTTTATATGCATTGTGACCCCACACAATCACTACAATGCCCTTCTCTAAGATGGTGCTGGCCGCGCCCATGCATCGCGTTGCCCACATCTGTGTCCTTGCTCAATGGCCGAGAAAAGGCCCTTAAAGTATTATGGAAAACAACTTGGGCAAAATGGTCCCCCGAACACGTGACCGACCTCGCGCCATGGTCGGGTTTTGCTCGGCGAAACCCGACTTTGGCGAAACTCAGTGTTTTTTTTAAATTGACAGACCTGTTTCACTCAACCCTACTTATGACCATGTGATATTTCAGTTTTTTCTTTTTTTAATAAATTTGCAAAAATTTCTACATTTGTTTTTTTCAGTCAAGATGTAGTGCAGTGTACATTAAGAAAAAAAAAATAACTTTTTTGAATTTACCAAATGGCTGCAATGAAACAAAGTGAAAAATTTAAAGTCACTTTTGGAGAACCCCTGATGTGCCAAAACAGTGTAAGCCCCCAACAAGTGACACCATTTTGGGAAAACTAAACCCCTTTGGGACCTTTGGTAGATGTGTATTGAACACCTTGAACCCACAGGTGCTTCACAGAATTTATAGCCTAGAACGTGGCAATAAAAAAAATCACATTTTTCCCATGGAAATCTTTTTTAGCTCCATATTTTGAATTTTCATAAGGGTAACATTGCTCCATACAATTTTTGT
>JARQOD010005407.1:0-48173 GCA_033576555.1 Oophaga sylvatica
ATCACCGGCAACCCTGATGGGAAGGTGACTCCCTTATAAAAGACCAGTCAGTAACACCTGATTCCCAGTCCTCACAATCTTCACTGAACAGACCAGTACCGCTTGTAACCACCAGAGGGAGCCTCTGCTCAGAACTCATCTCAAGCCCATTCACAACACTTCTTAACCCATTCGCCACCGCTACAGGGCAATGGGAATAGACGGGCAAAGTGCCAGAAAGGGCTAATCTAATTAGAGATTTTCCTTTTCTGGGGTGTCTGGGGACAGATGTTAGTAGCCAGGGGGGGCACAAAGAAAATGTACCCTCCCTAGGCTATTATTATCTGCCCCCACTCGCTTGCTTTGTCTGTCTGGTGGAGAAAATACAGAGGGAGCCCACGCATTTTTTTCAACGAATTTACACCTTTAATTAACCCCTACATGTCTGAAATTTTGCACACATACACTTATGTAATTGTAAGTTAAAACCATATATCAAAATACATGAAATGACATGGTTAACTGTGTGTAAACAATGTATCATTTCATGTTGGCTTCTGTGATTTCACAAAAGCCGGCAATTGAATTAGAGGCTATTACAGTATGTAGAAGTGTATGAACTATAAATATATGTACAGTCATGGCCAAAAGTTTTGAGAATGACACAAATATTATATTTTCACATGATCTGCTGCCCTCTGGTTTTTATGTGTGTTTGACAGATGTTTTTATCACAGACAGAAATATAATAATTGCAAACATATGAGTAACAAAAGCTTATATTGACAGTTAGAATGAGTTAATGCAGCAAGTCAATATTTGCAGTGTTGACCCTTCTTCTTCAGGACCTCTGCAATTCTCCCTGGCATGCTCTCAATCAACATCTGGACCAAATCCTGACTGATAGCAGTCCATTCTTGCACAATCAATGCTTTCATTTTGTCAGAATTTTTAGGTTTTTGTTTGTCCACACGTCTCTTGATGATTGACCACAAGTTCTCAATGGGATTAAGATCTGGGGAGTTTCCAAGCCATGGACCCAAAATCTCTATGTTTTGTTCCCTGAGCCATTTAGTTATCACCTTTGCTTTATGGCAAGGTGCTCCATCATGCTGGAAAAGGCATTGTTGATCGCCAAACTGCTCTTGGAGGGTTGGGAGAAGTTGCTCTTGGAGGACATTCTGGTACCATTCTTTATTCATGGCTGTGTTTTTAGGCAAGACTGAGAGAGCCGATTCCCTTGGCTGAGAAGCAACCCCACACATGAATGGTTTCAGGATGCTTAACAGTTGGCATGAGACAAGACTGGTGGAAGCGCTCACCTTGTCTTCTCCAAATGAGGCATTTTCCTGATGTCCCAAACAATCGAAAAGGGGATTCATCAGAGAAAATAACTTTACCCCAGTCCTCAGCAGTCCACTGCCTGTACCTTTTGCAGAATATCAGTCTGTCCATGATGTTTTTTCTGGAGAGAAGTGGCTTCTTTGCTGCCCTCCTTGAGACCAGGCCTTGCTCCAAGAGTCTCCGCCTCACAGTGCGTGCAGATGCACTCAGACCTGCCTGCTGCCATTCTGAGCAAGCTCTGCACTGCTGGTAGCCCGATCCCGCAGCTGAAACACTTTTAAGAGACGGTCCTGGCGCTTGCTGGTCTTTCTTTGGCGCCCTGAAGCCTTTTTGGCAACAATGGAACCTCTCTCCTTGAAGTTCTTGATGATGCGTAGATTGTTGACTGAGGTGCAATCTTTCTAGCTGCGATACTCTTCCCTGTTAGGCCATTTTTGTGCATTGCAATGATGACTGCACGTGTTTCTTTAGAGATAACCATGGTTAACAGAAGAGAAACAATGATGCCAAGCACCAGCCTCCTTTTAAAGTGTCCAGTGGTATCATTCTTACTTAATCATGACAGATTGATCTCCAGCCATGTCCTCATCAACACCCACACCTGTGTTAATGGAGCAATCACTGAAAAGAGGTTAGCTGGTCCTTTTAAGGCAGGGCTGCAATGATGTTGAAATGTGTTTTGGGGGATAAAGTTCATTTTCTAGCCAAATATTGACTTTGCAAGTAATTGCTGTTAAGCTGATCACTCTTTATAACATTCTGGAGTATATGCAAATTGCCATTAGAAAAAGTGAAGCAGTAGACTTTGTAAAAATTAATATTTGTGTCATTCTCAAAACTTTTGGCCATGACTGTATATATATATATATATATATATATATATATATAGTCTATATGTCACAATTCACACCCATATATATATATATATGTATTCTATGTGTGTATATGTATTGTTTCTATTCTTTATTAAAGCTGTCAGTGTGATTTTACAGTATAGCTGGGGATGAATTAGCGGCTATTATACTATGTAGAAGTGTATGACCTATATATATATATATTTATATATATATATAATTATTTGCTTTTTGTGTACATTTTTTTTTTACAATGTGATTTTTACATGACTTTTTACATAGAGATAACTGCTCTATGTAAAACTTCATGTTAAAATCGCATTGCATACAAATGGAAAACTGATGGAAAACGCAGAAAACGCATGGTGCGATTTAAAATCGCATGACATTTTACTAGAATCGCACCGTTTTTTCCGTCCAGAAAACGGACCGATTTTTTTCCCACTAGTGGGTATGAGCCCTTAATTTGATTTTCCACTTTGATTTTGAGTATCATTCCAAATCCAGATCTCCGTGGGATATTAATTTTGATTTACATTGATCATTTTTATCTTTTATTGTTATCAACGCATTCCACTGAGTAATGAATAAAGATTTGCAACTGGAATATTTCATTCAGTGACATCTAGGATGTGGTATTTTAGTGTTCCCTTTATTTTTTTGAGCAGTATATATACTGTAAATCTCTGTCATAGGCAGCAGCAGCAGAAAGCAATAGAATGAACCCTCTTGCTGTATGCAATAAAGTATGCCACATACACTACCTGCCTAGCACAGATATCTATATACACCGTAATTAGTGCTCAGAAGGACTGTTGGTTTAGCTGGATTTGTGTATTCAGTATGGTATACCCACACTAACTTATACACCACCTAATCTGTCCCTATCTCTGCTGCAACTCTCGTTACACTGCCTAAATCTGGAGCTGACTGTGACAAGCAGGGCAGCGCCAGGTCTGATATAGAACTGATGACGCTGTGCGGACAGCCAATCACTGTAATGCCATAACCAACATGGCTGCGGCATTACAGTGCGTGGCATGTTGATTAGTGCTCTAAAGAGAGCCAAACATGCAGGGCAGGGACCCGGAAATGCTAACAGAGCATGCTCGCTCATCACTATTAGCGACTTAATTTTAGAAAACTGAGGACTGTAGTGAATAGAGAACTGCTTTATTACCCATTGGGGACTTGAACCTTGTTGTGTGCAACATGATCCTGTGTATCTTTTGTGCACTATGTCCACAGCTCTATTTAAAGACCATCGCGGGTAACACATTCTTTTTAATTTATCACGTTTCTTCTTTTCGTCCTCCAGTGTTATGTTTCGGTAGCTGAGGAGTGCAGGTAAAAAAGGCAATACACCAGAGCAGTTGGAATCTATGAGATTGCAGTACCCTGACTAACCACCACAACTAGAGGCAGCCGTGGAGCGTTCCTACGTTGGTCCTAGACGCCTCTTCACAGCCTGAGAAACTAACTACACCTGAAGATAGATATAGGAAAGCTATCTGCCCCGGAGAAGAGCCCCAAAGATAATAGAAAGCCCCCAAACATGTAATGGCGGTTAGACAAGAAGAAACACTGACACAGAAAGAAAATAGTATGAGCAAACGCTGGGGCCCAAACTAACTAAATAGAAAAGGATAGGAAGGGTACTTACTGCAATCCCAGAAAACCCTGAAAAGCGCCAACTCTACTAATTTCAAAAAAATACCTGAGATCACACGACCTCTTCCACCTAAATTAGTTCTCTGGTGTAACAAAAATCAAAACAGCAGCCACTGAAAAAACTGGAAAAAGCAAAAGTACAAACATCAGTGGCTGAACAAAACTGAGAGGGCAGAAGCCCCCGGAGGGGACCCTGAAGGCCCCCACAGTAGTGCAGGACAAAATGCACAAATATAGCACAAACACAAAAGAAGAAAATGTCTTATCTGTTAGCAGGAGATGCAGACACGACACAGCAGGCTACAAGGGAAACAGGAATGAAGGATTCAGACCAGAACAATTGATCACCGGCAACCCTGATGGGAAGGTGACTCCCTTATATAAGACCAGTCAGTAACACCTGATTCCCATTCCTCACAATCTTCACTGAACAGACCCGTACCGCTTGTAACCACCAGAGGGAGTCTCTGCTCAGAACTCATCTCAAACCCATTCACAACAGTACCCCCCCTTGAGGAGGGGTCACCGAACCCTCATTTGAGCAACCAGGTCGGTCAGGATGAGTTCTATGATACGCACGGATGAGTCTCCTAGCATGGATGTCTGAAGCAAACACCCAAGAATTGTCCTCCTGACCATAACCTCTCCACTTAACCAAATACTGGAGTTTCCGTCTAGAAAAACGAGAATCTAATATTTTCTCAACCACATACTCCAGATTGCCCTCAACCAAAACAGGGTCAGGAGGCACAGCAGCAGGAACCACTGGCTCAACAAACCTCTTCAACAAGGACTTGTGGAACACGTTATGGATCTTAAATGTCCCTGGAAGAAGCAAACGAAAAGAAACAGGATTAAGAATCTCAATGATCTTATAAGGTCCAATGAACCTAGGCTTAAATTTAGGAGATGCTACTCTCATAGGAATATTCTTTGAGGACAACCAGACCAAGTCCCCCACCTTAAACCGAGGACCATCAGTCCTATGCCGGTTAGCAAACCACTGGGCCTTCTCCTGAGAGAGGGACAACCTCTCCACTACCTGGTCCCAAATCTGTTGCATACACTCCACAACAGAGTCAACACCTGGACAGACAGAAGCCTCCGTCTGTCCCGAAGAAAATCGAGGGTGAAACCCAGAATTACAGAAAAACGGAGACATCAAAGTGGCAGAGCTAGCCCTATTATTAAGAGCAAACTCAGCCAAAGGTAAAAAAGAGACCCAGTCATCCTGATCAGCAGACACAAAGCATCTAAGATAAGTCTCCAATGTCTGGTTTGTTCTCTCAGTTTGACCATTGGTCTGAGGATGAAATGCCGAGGAGAAAGACAATTGAACACCCAGTTTAGAACAAAAAGTCCTCCAAAATCTGGAAACAAACTGGACTCCTCTGTCAGACACAATGTTCTCAGGAATGCCGTGTAAACGAACCACGTGCTGAAGGAACAACAGCACCAATTCAGAGGAGGAAGGCAACTTAGGTAATGGCACAAGATGTATCATTTTGGAAAACCTATCACAAATTACCCAGATGGTGGTCATTCTCTGAGAAACAGGAAGGTCGGAAATGAAATCCATAGAGATATGGGTCCATGGTCTCTTGGGCACAGGCAATGGCATCAACAAACCACTAGAGTGAGAGCAAGGCTTGGAGCGAGAGCAAGTCCCGCAGGACTGCACAAATTCCCTGACATCACGAGACAAGGTAGGCCACCAAAAGGACCGACTAACCAAGTCTCTGGTACCAAAAATTCCAGGATGCCCAGCCAATGCGGAACAATGAATCTCAGACATCACACTCTTTTTCCACTGGTCCGGGACAAACAATTTTCCAACAGGGCAGCACTCGGGCCTATCCTCCTGACACCCCTCCAGAGCAAGTCTCAAATTGGGCGAGATGGCGGAAAGAACTACACCTTCTTTCAAAATAACAGAAGGATCAGATAACTCAGGAGAGTCCGCAAGGAAACTCCTCGAGAGGGCATCCGCCTTAACGTTCTTAGTGCCAGGAAGAAAGGAAACCACAAAATTAAAACGTGTGAAAAACAAGGCCCACCTGGCCTGTCTAGGATTGAGTCGCTTGGCAGATTCCAGATAGACCAGATTCTTATGGTCCGTAAGGACCACCACCTGATGTTTGGCTCCCTCCAGCCAATGTCTCCACTCTTCAAAAGCCCACTTCATGGCCAATAACTCCCGATTACTCACGTCATAATTACGTTCAGTAGGAGAAAATTTTCGAGAAAAAAGGCACAAGGGTTACTTTTAGAGGTCTCTGGATCTTTTTGGGACAAAACGGCACCTGCCCCAATTTCAGAGGCATCAACCTCCACCTGAAATGGCAGAGAAACATCAGGCTGCCGTAGAACAGGAGCAGAAGTGAATCTCTGCTTAAGTTCCTGAAACGCAGAGACTGCCTCCGGAGGCCAATTCACCACATCAGAACCTTTTCTGGTCAAATCAGTTAATGGTTTAACAATAACCGAGAAATTACCAATAAATTTACGATAAAAATTGGCAAAACCCAAAAATCTCTGAAGAGCCTTTAATGAAGTAGGTTGGACCCAATCACAGATGGCCTGAACCTTGACCGGGTCCATTTCGATAACAGATGGGGACAAAATGAATCCCAGAAATGAGATCCTCTGTACGCCAAAAAGACACTTTGATCCCTTCACATACAGAGCATTCTCTCTCAAAATCTGGAACACAGTTCGAACATGTTTCACATGAGAGTCCCAGTCATTAGAAAAAATCAAGATATCATCCAAATAAACAATCAGAAATTTGTCCACAAAATCCCTGAAAATGTCATTCATGAAGGACTGGAAGACGGAAGGAGCATTAGTGAGCCCAAAGGGCATCACTAGGTACTCAAAATGCCCTTCAGGGGTATTGAATGCCGTCTTCCATTCATCCCCGTGCTTAATGCGAATAAGGTTATACGCCCCCCTGAGGTCAAGCTTGGTAAACCAAGTAGCGTTTTTCACCCTGGAAAACAGGTCAGAAATCAAGGGTAACGGGTATTGATATTTCACAGTAATATTGTTCAAGAGACGATAATCAATACACGGCCTTAATGAACCATCTTTTTTGGCCACAAAGAAAAAACCGGCACCTAAGGGTGAAGAGGATGGTCTGATATGACCCTTCTCCAATGATTCCTTGATATAAGACCGCATAGCGTCATGTTCAGGTACAGACAAGTTAAAAAGGCGACCTTTAGGGAATTTACTACCCGGCACTAATTCAATAGCGCAGTCATAGCTCCTATGGGGAGGCAAGGATGCAGATTTACTTTCGCTAAACACATCAGAAAAATCAATCAAAAAGTCAGGAACATCCTGAGCCTGGGGGGAGGCAGAAAAAACAGGAGTGTTGGTATTAACACATTGGCAGCCCCAACTGGTTACAGACACAGATTTCCAATCCAAAACAGGATTATGAGACTGTAACCAAGGGAAACCCAGCACGATAATGTCATGCAGATTATACAGAACCAAAAATTTGCAGCACTCCTGGTGATCAGGTTCAACCCTCATTATCACCTGAGTAGAAAACTGGGGTTTATTCTCAGCCAAAGGGGTAGAATCGATCCCCAGTAGGGGAATAGACTTCTGTAGGGGTATCAAGGGAAACCCACAACGTTTAGCAAAATCATAATCCATCAGGTTAATAGCTGCTCCAGAATCAACGAAAGCCTGAGCAGAAAATGAGGACAGAGAGCATATCAGAGTGACAGTTAACAAAAACTTAGTCTGAACACTACCCAAGACAACTGAGCGTGCAAAACGACTTCCCCGCTTAGGGCAGACTGAAATAGCATGAGAGGCATCACCACAGTAGAAACATAACCCATTGCGCTTTCGAAACTCATGACGCTGTGCCCCAGACACCACTCCATCACACTGCATGGGCTCAGAAGCTGGCTCACAAGGCAACACCACTCCACGCATACTTCTCCGCTCACGCAAACGTCTGTCAATTTGAATCGCTAATGACATAGAATCATTGAGACCAGAGGGAACAGGGAATCCCACCATAACATCCTTTACATTATCTGACAGACCCTTCCGGAAAAGGGCTGCCAAAGCGTCGTCATTCCATTTGGTCAGGACTGCCCACCTACGGAATCTCTGACAGTATAACTCAGCGTCATAAGGCCCCTGATTTAATGCCAACAAGGCTTTTTCAGCTTGATCAGTGACATTAGGCTCATCGTACAATAACCCCAAAGCCTGAAAAAATGCATCAACATCACTCAAAACAGGATCCCCAGGTGTCAGGGAAAAAGCCCAATCCTGAGGATCGCCGCGCAGGAGAGAGATGATAATTTGAACCTGCTGCGCTGCGTTCCCTGAGGACTTAGATTTTAAGGCAAAAAACAATTTACAATTATTTTTGAAATTCTGAAACTTAGCTCGATCCCCCAAAAACAAATCTGGCATGGGATCCTAGGTTCCACAACAGGCAACCTAGCAAGATATGCAGCAATACTCTGAACCTCAGTGGCAAGCGATCCACACGGCCAGACAACCGTGCAAACTCCATTGAGAAAAAGATCCTCCCCAGCACCCAGAGATACAGAGGGAAAAAAAAAAAAAAATGCAACAAACAGAAAAATATCTCTGACAACTCTGACAACCTTTTTTCTTTCACAATATTTTTTCCCTTCTGTGAGTACCATACAATTTTCAATTTTTGGGCCGGTGATACTGTTATGTTTCGGTAGCTGAGGAGTGCAGGTAAAAAAGGCAATACACCAGAGCAGTTGGAATCTATGAGATTGCAGTACCCTGACTAACCACCACAACTAGAGGCAGCCGTGGAGCGTTCCTACGTTGGTCCTAGACGCCTCGTCACAGCCTGAGAAACTAACTACACCTGAAGATAGATATAGGAAAGCTATCTGCCCCGGAGCAGAACCCCAAAGATAATAGAAAGCCCCCAAACATGTAATGGCGGTTAGACAAGAAGAAACACTGACACAGAAAGAAAATAGTATGAGCAAACGCTGGGGCCCAAACTAACTAAATAGAAAAGGATAGGAAGGGTACTTACTGCAATCCCAGAAAACCCTGAAAAGCGCCAACTCTACTAATTTCAAAAAAATACCTGAGATCACACGACCTCTTCCACCTAAATTAGTTCTCTGGTGTAACAAAAATCAAAACAGCAGCCACTGAAAAAACTGGAAAAAGCAAAAGTACAAACATCAGTGGCTGAACAAAACTGAGAGGGCAGAAGCCCCCGGAGGGGACCCTGAAGGCCCCCACAGAAGTGCAGGACAAAATGCAAAAATATAGCACAAACACAAAAGAAGAAAATGTCTTATCTGTTAGCAGGAGATGCAGACACGACACAGCAGGCTACAAGGGAAACAGGAATGAAGGATTCAGACCAGAACAATTGATCACCGGCAACCCTGATGGGAAGGTGACTCCCTTATATAAGACCAGTCAGTAACACCTGATTCCCATTCCTCACAATCTTCACTGAACAGACCCGTACCGCTTGTAACCACCAGAGGGAGTCTCTGCTCAGAACTCATCTCAAACCCATTCACAACACTCCAGATTAATAGCTACATTACAATTTCTAGTTATGCGAGTCAGCTCCCCTACTGCTATGGGTCTGATTGTATGTTGGGGATGACTACTCTTGGCATGTAAAATGATATTGCCCGATAGGTGCTTGGAAAATGTAGATGTAATAATATTCCTTCCATGTACACCATCCAATTGTAAATCCAGTAAAGAAATATAAGACAATTTGGCAGTATGTGTGAAGAGGTTAAATTGGTTGGAATGATGTACTGAATAACTTCTGGAATGGCAGATACAGTCAGGGCCAGAAATATTTGGACAGTGACACAATTTTCGCGAGTTGGGCTCTGCATGCCACCACATTGGATTTGAAATGAAACCTCTACAACAGAATTCAAGTGCAGATTGTAACGTTTAATTTGAAGGGTTGAACAAAAATATGTGTTAGAAAATGTAGGAATTGTACACATTTCTTTACAAACACTCCACATTTTAGGAGGTCAAAAGTAATTGGACAAATAAACATAACCCAAACAAAATATTTTTATTTTCAATATTTTGTGGCGAATCCTTTGGAGGCAATCACTGCCTTAAGTCTGGAACCCATGGACATCACCAAACGCTGGGTTTCCTCCTTCTTAATGCTTTGCCAGCCTTTACAGCCGCAGCCTTCAGGTCTTGCTTGTTTGTGGGTCTTTCCCTCTTAAGTCTGGATTTGAGCAAGTGAAATGCATGCTCAATTGGGTTAAGATCTGGTGATTGACTTGGCCATTGAAGAATGTTCCACTTTTTTGCACTCATGAACTCCTGTGTAGCTTTGGCTGTATGCTTGGGGTCATTATCCATCTGTACTATGAAGCGCCGTCCAATCAAGTTTGCAGCATTTGGCTGAATCTGGGCTGAAAGTATATCCCAGTACACTTCAGAATTCATCCGGCTACTCTTGTCTGCTGTTATGTCATCAATAAACACAAGTGACCCAGTGCCATTGAAAGCCATGCATGCCCATGCCATCACGTTGCCTCCACCATGTTTTACAGAGGATGTGGTGTGCCTTGGATCATGTGCCGTTCCCTTTCTTCTCCAAACTTTTGGCTTCCCATCATTCTGGAACAGGTTGATCTTTGTCTCATCTGTCCATAGAATACTTTTCCAGAACTGAGCTGGCTTAGGCCTCTTTCACACATCCGGCGGGCGCCTAAACGGCGCCCCGGCATTTAGCCGCAGCGCCGCATGTGAAAAGTTTTCACACTTCCGGCGCCCAAAATGCGGTTTTTTGCCGGATGGTTTCTGATGCTTGGAGAGATAAGAAACCATCTGGCAAAAAAAAAAAACGTTACATGCAGCGTTTTTTCCGGACGCCGCAATGTACATTTGCGCCGCATCCGGACAAAACCGCATGCAACGCATTGACATGCGGCGCCATGCGGCGCTAATGCATGTCAATGCGAAAAAAGCCGCATGCGGCGCATCAGATTTTCAGATGCGGCGCTGCGGGAAAATGCCGGGGCGCCGCAAGGGGAAAAACGGATGTGTGAAACTAGCCTTATGGAGGTGTTTTTCAGCAAATTTAACTCTGGCCTGTCTATTTTTGGAATTGATGAATGGTTTGCATCTAGATGTGAACCCTTTGTATTTACTTTCATGGAGTCTTCTCTTTACTGTTGACTTAGAGACAGATACACCTACTTCACTGAGAGTGTTCTGGACTTCAGTTGATGTTGTGAACGGGTTCTTCTCACCAAAGAAAGTATGCGGCGATCATCCACCACTGTTGTCTTCCGTGGGCTCCCAGGTCTTTTTGGATTGATGAGTTCACCAGTGCTTTCTTTCTTTCTCAGGATGTACCAAATTGTAGATTTTGCCACTTCTAATGTTGTAGCAATTTCTTGGATGGGTTTTTTTCTGTTCTTGCAGCTTAAGGATGGCTTGTTTCACCTGCATGGAGAGCTCCTGTGACCGCATGTTTCCTTCACAGCAAAACCTTCCAAATGCAAACACCACACCTCAAATCAACTCCGGCCCTTTCATCTGCTTAATTGAGAATGACATAACAAAGGGATTGCCCACACCTGTCCATGAAATAGCCTTGGAGTCATTTGTCCAATTACTTTTGGTCCCTTTAAAAACAGGGTGGCACATGTTAAGGAGCTGAAACTCCTAAACCCTTCATCCAATTTTAATGTGGATACCCTCAAATGAAAGCTGAAAGTCTGGACTTCAACTGCATCTGAATTGTTTTGTTTAAAATTCATTGTGGTAATGTCTAGAACCAAAATTAGATAAATGTTGTCTCTGTCCAAATATATATGGACCTAACTGTACATCTCCAGACCAAATGATCAATGTCTCATCAATGTATCTGCAATACTAGAAGATGTGCAACAAAAAAGGATTGTCAATCGTGTACAGGAACTTCTTCCAGTAAGCCATCACAAGGTTAGCGAGCGAGGGTGAGTGTCTCCCACCCAATAAGCAAAAATAATTGTGATTCATCAAGAAATGTGTAACCTGGATCATGTACATGCACAAATCTGATGAATAGAGATGAGCGACTTTGCCTCCGGGAGGGACGAGTCGGGTTTCTGACCACTCGACTTTATCAAAAGTCGAGTCGAACGAAATTGGCGACTATCAGAAAAAGTCGGAGTTCCGACTGAAACTCAACCCGACCCCAATGCAAGTCAATGGGGAAGAAAAGTCGGCATTGAGTGGAGAACAGTAAACACACCTACAGTACAGGGCCGTATTTGGTGTTCATGCTGCCCTAGGCACTCTAAGTCGTGACACCCCCTACTGATAAGTCAGACTAAAAGAGCCCAGATCTTTAGATATTAGTTAAAGTCCCCCATACACACCAGACTAATGTCAAACTTGCCGGTATCACCGGATTCGGCTGACATCTAAGGGACTGGGTTTCATCCAGAAAACTTGGACAATTTTCTAATTTTCATTGGATTTTAATCTATGCGCCATCCTTGTGTCCATTTTTTATGTCCGTGTGCGATCCTGCTTTTAAACAACTACTTTAAAACACGACCATGATCACATACAGTTTCCTAGGTTTCCATGTGGGATCAGATTTTTTTCTCGCACCCAAAGACTTCAATGTGTGAATCTCATCAGAGACTCAGTAGAAAGTAGTGCCTGCTGACATTTTATTCTCATGGACAGTCGGAACGAAAAAAAAATCGTTCAACTGAACAGCCCTAATGCATAGCATTGATCAGTGCACTGTCCGTGTGCAATCTGATCACAAATCAAGACAGCAAAAGGCTGTAAATGCTCGTCTGCATGAGCCCCAAGGCCACATTCAGGCTAAGTGCACACGTTCAGGATTATTCGCGGTTTTTTCGCGGTTTTTCGCGTCAAAAACGCATGAATTAAGCATCCTATCATTTAGAATGAGTTCTGCAATTTTTGTGCACGGAAAAAACGCATCACGGAAAAAGAAGCAACATGTTCATTAATTTTGCAGAATTTTAGCGTTTTTTCCGCTATATTATTGACCTAGAAAGTTCAGGGAAAAATCGCTGTAAAAACGCGCAAAATCTGAGCAAAAACGCACCAAAAAACGTATAAAATCCACGCGTTTTTACTGCGAAAAAAGTTCGGTTTTGCTCAGGAATATTCTGCAAACATTCGTGAATGTGTGCACTTAGCCTTACACATCCATTGTGAGAGATAAAATCCAGGAGAAATAGACCAATGTTTCCTCAGGTGTCCTCCTAGTTGTACCTATTTGCTTCTGTGTGTGGAGGAGTCCATGCTTCCAAGGCAATAAAAACCTTTGGAAGATCACGATTTTACTCAAGTTTATTACTAAGCAACAAATCTGTGATGAAAAACGGAAGCAAATGTGAAGTCTCCGATCTGCTTCCCTGTCTCACAGATCCCCATAGACCTGAGTGACCGAATCTAATCAGCCGATAGGATCACATAAGACCTGTTCTGTGTTACAGGGATCTCACTACGAGATCTATGGTTGTAACAATGTGTGAATACATCTATTCTACTTTATGGGACAAATATGAGAAACATAAAAATTTGACAGCACCTGGACGCAGTCATACAGCCGGATAACATGGACGACGACGATCGCAATGCTTGGATTGACCGACGGCTCTCGTCACCCGAGCATGACAGGTGTATAGAAGCGCGCTCAGGTCAGGAGAGCCGCCGGCCAGTCCGAGCACTGCATGTGATAGTCATCTAAGTTACACGGCCTCCTGACTGCACCTCAGGCTAAGGTCATGCAATGAGTATTTTGCTTCATGCGATTTATTGTGTTTCTGCACATATAGCCCAGCAACCTCATATGTACCCCCATATATAGCCCTGCATATGTACCCCCACATATATCCCTCAACACCCACATGTACCTCTGCAACCCACACATATAGCCTGCATATGAACACCCATATAGCCCTGCATATGCACCCCCCATAGCCCTGCATCCCCATATATAGCCCTGCATATGTACCCCCATAGCCCTGCATCCCCCATATATAGCCCTGCATATGTACCCCCACATAGCCCTGCAACCCCATATGTACCCCCACATAGCTCTACATATGTACCCCTCATATAGTCCTGCAACCACACAGCCACTCCATATGTAGCCCCACATAGCCCTGCATCCCCCATATATAGCCCTGCAACCACACAGCCCTCCATATGTACCCCCACATAGGCCTGCAACCCCACAGCCATCCATATGTACCCCCACATAGCCCTGCAACCCCCATGTATAGCCCTGCACATGTACCACCATATAGCCCTGCACCCTACAACACCCAGGCACAGGGTGGGCAGGGTAATGAGTGACGGGTGATGCCCGCAGACAGGAGCTTGGGTGCAGACTGGGTGGTGACTGGGGCAGTGCAGATGGCGGCCGGTGGCAGACATTGCGGCGGGCGGGCACCGTGCAACTGGCGGTGGCAGCGGAGGATGCACGGTGCAGTGTTACCTACCTCCTCCCAGGCTCCGGCTCCGCTCTCTCCTCCGATCTTCGACCCGTATCCCCCCGGCATTAACCCGATTTGTCTGGCTGCTTCTGGAAATGATGAATGTCACAGGGCCAGGCATGTACACCATACTGTTCTGCCCTCCACGCTCCCAGAGCCGCTCACAATCCTGCTGTTTTCCCGGTACAGGCCGGCTCCAACTGTGAGCATTTTCCATCAGAGGTGACAGAGCATCTCAGGGGCGGAGTCATCCTTTCTCAACCTATCACATACACTAATCATAGGAAGGGGCGGGGATTAGTGACGCAAATAGGCGTGTCCGTGTGTTCACTTTTCTACTCTGTGTCCTAAAGCCTCCATGTCTATGCCTCCATGCCTATCCCCGGACTAAAAAAAACAAACAAAAAAAACAACAAACAAACCTTGCTCAGGTGCCGCCCCCCACATCCTGGCGCCCTAGGCACGTGCACTCAAGTGCCTATTGGTTAATACGGCCTTCCTACAGCGCCCATTTCAATGCCAACGACATCAATTCTTATTACTTAAGCTTGTCAATCTTAATTTACTTTATAATAATAGTAACGCATTGAAAACTGGGGGTTATTTGGCTAAAGTTGTGGGGGGGCAGGGCTGGCTCCAGGTTTTCGTGGGCCCTGGGCAAAAGAGTCTCAGATACGGCACAGAAATATAGGTATAGTACAATGCCAAATACTTCACTTCTTACATTACATGAGTGATATGTATTGTAAATTCTACAATAGCTCAAAAACCGAACAGTATAGTCCTCCATACAGTATTATGGGCACCAAATAGTGCGCCATACAGAATAATGAGCCCAATATATTGCTCTATACAGAATAATGAGCACCATATATTGCTCCATACAGAATAATGAGTCCCATATATGATGCTCCATACAGAATAATGGGCCCAATATAATGCTTCATACAGTATAATGAGCCACATATATTGCTCCATACAAAATAATGAGCCCCATATTTTGCTCCATACATAATTGGTCCCATATAAGGTTCCATACAGTATATGATGAGCTCCACATAAAGCTCCAGTATATGATGGTCCCCATATAATGTGCCATACAGTATAGGACAGTCCCCATAGAGTATAATGAGCCCCACATATTTCTCCATACAGTATAATGAGTCCACATATAAAGGCCCATAATGTATATGATGGGCCCCATATATTGCTCCATATAGAATAGGCCCCATATGTGTTCCATATGATGCTCCATATATAAAGGGCCCTATATGATGCCCATAAATAATGAACCCCATATGATGCTCTAGTATATGATGGGCCCCATATATGATGCTCCAGTGTATGATGAGCCCCATATAATGCTCCAAATATAATGATCCCCATATATAATGCTCCATATATAATGGGCTCCATGTGATGCTCCATATATAATGTGCACCATATGATGCTCCAGTGTATAATGGGCCCCATATGATGCTCCAGTGTATGGTGGGCCCCATTTATAATGCTCCAGTGTATGATGGTCCAAATATATAATGCTCCAGTGTATAATGGGCCCTATCTATGATGCTCAAGTGTATTATGGGCCCCATATATAATTCTCCAATGTATAATGCTCCCCATATATTGCTCCAAACATTAAATAAAATGAAATACCTCTCCTCGCTGGGCACTGCTCTACTCTGGACTCCTCAGCATCGCCATCTTCCAGCTCTCTGCACTGTGGCTTTTTAGGCAGAGGGAGCACAGACGTGACATCATCGTGCTCTCTGACCTGAATGTCACTGTCAGGAAAAGGCAGAAGACGTCACAGCGGTGGAGCAGGGAGAGGTAAGTATTGCAAGTGCTGGGGCCCTGAGCAAGAAGGGGGGGCCCACTCGTGGGTGCCGCCACTGGCACAGGGCCCCTCATAGTAAACCGGTGTCACTGACCGCGAGTGGGCCTCTCCACCTGCTCAGGGCCCCGCCACTTGCCCGGGTGCGCCAGGTGCTGACGCCGGCCCTGGGGGCGGTACAGACCAGTTATGGAGGTGGAAAAACTGGCATATATTGAGGTGTAGGCTGGACATTCAGCAGCTGCAAATGGAGGAATTGGAGAAGTCGGAGGAAGAGGAGGACAAAGCGAGCCATTTTGCTGGCAACCTATGTGTCATCAGGGGAAGGTTGTACAAAATCCTTTGAAACCCAGGCATGGTTCATCTTAATGAAGGTGAGATCACCAACATTTTGGGTTGACAGCCGGGTCCTTTTTTCTGTCAGGATTGATCCAGCAGCACTGAAGACTCTTTCTGATAGCACACTACCCGCAGGGCAAGCGAGCTCCTGTAAGGCATATTGTGCCAATTCAGGCCAGGTGTCCAGTTTACAGGCCCAGTAGTCAAAGGGGAATGAACTGAGAGGGAGAACATCGATAGGGAAGGAGAGGTAATTTTGAACCATAGTTGACAACTGCTGTCTCCTGTCTGTTGCAATCTATTCAGTATTAACAGTCGTGTGAGCGGTACTCGAGAAATCAGTCCACAACATGGTCATGAAATCCCTGTCTCCAACGCCACTTCGGCTGTGTGCACCTCGAACACCTCTTCCATGTTGCCCAGTACGACTCGTGGTAGAACCTGCACCGCTGCTGTGTGCTGGGAATGCCTCTAACAAACGGTTTACCAGAGTTGCTTGATTGTTCGTCAATATTAGCTCTAGGTTCTCCTGTGGCATGATGTTCTGTAATTTGCCTTTATAGCGTGGATCGAGGATGCTGGCCAACCAGTAGTCGTCATCCTTCATAATTTTGACAATGTGGGGGTCCCTTTTTAGGATCCGCAAGACATAATCACACATGTGGGCCAATATTCCAGGTGTCAATGATGCACTGCCAGTGGTGGGTGGAGGAGCACTTTCTGACAAATCCACATCCCTCCAGTCACGCACAAACCCTGTACCTGACCTTGGCAAGCCAACATTTTCTCTTGCCCCCTGAGAAGCATCCTCCTCCCCAAAATAATCATCCCCCTCATCCTCCCCTCCTCCTCTTCTTTCACAACCTCGTCCAGGATAGTTCCCTGAGCAGAGAATGCCTGACTGTCATCAAGGCTTCCCTCCTCCTGCTGACGCCTGATCCTTAATGTGCGTCAAAGTTTGCATGAGCAGACGCATAAGTGGGATGCTCATGCTTATGATGGCGTCATCTGCGCTTACCAGCCGTGTGCATTCCTCAAAACACTGAAGGACTTTACAGAGGTCTTTCAGCTTTGACCACTGCACACCTGACAACTTGGTGTCTGCCCTCAAACTGCCTGCCCGTGTATCCTCCCAAAAATGCATTACAGCCTGCTTCTGTTCGCACAGCCTCTCACCATGTGCATGGTGGAGTTCCACCTTGTTGCAACGTCTATGAGTAGGCGGTGCTTGGGGAGGTGGAGCGATCGCTGCAGCCTCTGCATACAACTGGAGTGTACGGGCGAGCGACGGATGTGCGAGCACAGTCTTTGCACCTTATGGAGCAGTACTGGTAACTCCGGATAATTATTTAGGAAGCATTGCACCACCAGGTTCAAGGTGTGAGCCAGGCAAGGTATGTGTCTGAGTTTTGCCAGGGCTATGGCCGCCACAAAATTACGGCCGTTATCACTGACTACCTTGCCTGGCTCAAGATGTAGACAGCCCAGCCATGATTCAGTTTCTCGCTGCAAGTAGTCTGTTGTCGCCCAAACACATCATCTTTAAAACAGCCTGCTGATGCTTACCACTAGCTGATCGAATAGTGGGAACCTCATGTGCAACAGTGGCAGCTGCGGATGGAGTGCTCGTGCGACTGCGCTCGGTCGACGAGCTTTCGCTTCTGGAGGAGGAGGAGAGTCGAACACCTATAGCCAACTGTTGCCTATACCGTGGGCTAGGTAGCACTGTCTCACCACCGCTGTCCCCTGTGGACCCTGCATCCACCACGTTAACCCAGTGCACAGTGATGGACACGTAACGGCCCTGGCCATGCCTACTGGCCCATGCATCTGTTGCGGACTGAGAGGGCGTTGGTGATGGTGATGGTGGTGGGAGGTGATGGCCTAGATTCAGTCTTTGGTTGCAAAAACATTGTGATTCCTTGACTGCTATGGCCTTACGACGACACCTCAACATTTCTTGCTGGTGGTGTGCTAACCGGTGGGCTTACAGTGGGGGAAGCGATGTAGCGTTGCTGGCTACCTTTAGTCGGAGCAGGTGCACATGTGCTACCTGAGGTATTGTAGTCCGCCCAACGCTTTCAGTGCATGGTGTTTAAATTCTAAGCATGCAGCTGGTATTCAAATTTCGGAGATTTTTCCCTCGGCTAAAGGTCCTTCCGCACTTCTTACAGATAACCTTTGCCTCATCAATAGGATTTTGGTCAAAAAAGTGCCACACTGCATTCTTCCTACTATGGGATAAATTTTCAGGGCTTGCACGCTGTGCTAATTTGACCGTCTGGCCAAGCTGTCATGCACCTCTTTTTATTTTTTTAACACGTTTTTGGACTGCTACGGGCCTGCCAGATAACCGCAGCTGCAAAGCCGATGCCTGCTGCGGATCCTCCTCCTCTTCTGAGCTATTGCCAGCGGCAACCTCTTCCCCCAATGGATGCCAATCCGGGTCAACAACTGGGTCATCCATCACCTCCTTTTCAATTCCATCTGCACCTTCCTCTATGTCACCGTGTAAGGTGGTATAGTATGCGGGATGGGGCACCTGAGTTTCATCTGGGTCCGATTCTGGCTCAGTAGACTGTGAGGGCAATGTAGTGCTCTGGGTGAATGTACCAGCAGAATCATCTAGCAGTGGCTGTGCATCAGTGCACTCCATGTCATATTCATCTTGGACTGGGGAATTCAGGATTTGACTTGATAACCCAGGCATGGTATGTGACAAGAGCTCCATGGAGTAATCTGAAGTGTGGCCTGCCACATCCTTCACTTTTGGTGGGGGTGAAGGACACAAGGAAAGGTGTTGTTCCTGACCAGGAGCCTGCACTGACGACTAAGTGCTTGCATTTTTTGAAACTTCAGAAAGGAGGCGATAGAGCTGGAGGCTGTTTCGGCAATGTAAGCCAAAACTTGTTCCTGATGCTCCGGCTTTAAAAGCAGTTTACCTACTCCGAGAAAAGGGAGCCTTTCAGGCCTTCTGGAGCCAGACGATGACGCAGGCTCAAAACCTCCTGCCTTAGGTGCTATTGTGCTTTTGGCACTACCAGCAGATGCACCACCTCCATCATCAGTACCAGCTGCCCCCCCCCCGCCTACGTCCGTGGCCTCTTCCACCATACTTCCTTATGTTTGGGAAAATGTACCAAAAATTCCAGCTGATATATGGTACTATATGAGGAGCGTACAGCTGTATACGGTGTAGGGAAAAATGTAAATCTCCGTATATATTTCCGGAGTCACACACAGACGCTCTCTTAGTATGGATTTGACCAGAATACAAAAAGCAGAAAAAACGGTACTGTATCAGAAGCAGTACAGCTGTATACGGTGTAGGGGGAAATTGTAAATCTCCGTACATATTTCTTGGAGTCACACACAGACGCTCACTCAGTATGGATTTTACCAGAATACAAAAAGCAGAAAAACGGTACTGTATCAGAAGTGTACAGCTGTATACGTGTAGGGGAAAATGTAAATCTCCGTATATATTTCCGGAGTCACACACAGACGCTCACTCAGGATGGATTTGACCAGAAAACAAAAAGCAGAAAAACGGTACTGTATCAGAAGTGTACAGCTGTATACGGTGTAGGGGAAAATGTAAATCTCCGTATATATTTCCGGAGTCACACACAGACGCTCACTCAGGATGGATTTGACCAGAAAACAATAAGCAGAAAAACGGTACTGTATCAGAAGAGTACAGCTGTATACGGTGTAGGGGAAAATTTAAATCTCCGTATATATTTCCGGAGTCACACACAGACGCTCACTCAGTATGGATTTGACCAGAATACAAAAAGCAGAAAAACGGTACTGTATCAGAAGGTACAGCTGTATACTGTGTAGGGAAAAATTTAAATATCCGTATATATTTCCTGAGTCACACACAGATGCTCACTCAGTATGGATTTGACCGTAATAAAAACAGCATGAAATACGGTACTGTATCAGAAGCGTACAGCTGTATATGGTCTAGGGAAAATTTTAAATCTCTATTTATTTCCGGAGTCACACACAGATAGTCAGCATGTATTTGTCTGTGATACCAGCCGTTACACAGTAGTGTGTGAAGAGCGTACAGCTCTATACGGTGTGGGAAAAAATGAACGCTCGGTAACTGTGCAGAAAAAAAGAACAAAAGTATTAGTGCTGTGTAAAAAGCAGTCTGCACAGCAGTGTACACACAGCAATACCGCTATCAGGCAGCCTGATAACCAGCGCTGCTGCACATAAGAAAATCCTCCCCTGTCACTGCACTCTAACTGTACAGCACAATTACTATCAGCACAAGCACAGAAGAACTTCTCTTTCCAGCCCTAACTCTCTCCCTACTGATAAACAGCAACCTCTCCCTACTGTTAAGATTGGCAGAAGTAAAATGGCGGTCAGCGCTCAGGGCTTTTATAGACACTATGACGCCCCCAAAGCAAGCCAATCACTGCAATGCCCTTCTCTAAGATGGTGGTGGACGTTGCACATGTCATCTCGTTGCCCACAGTGTACGTCCTTGCTCATTGGCTGAAAAAAAGGCGCCTGCAAGCATTCTGGGAAATCCGACTTTGGCGTTTGTTTTGCCGACCGCATGGCCAACTTCACGCTATGGTCGGGTTTCGGTCAGCGAAACCCGACTTTAGCGAAAGTCGGCGACTTATAAATCTGACCGACCTGTTTCGCTCAACTCTACTGATGAATAATCACTATATTTTATTATGTGATATTCAAATGCCTCATCAGCCACATTTTGACGAATAGACGTATTCAGAGCTGTGACATCACAACTTAGCCATGAAAAATTGTTGCTCCAGATAATGTCAGTGAATTGATCCAAGACATCTCTGGAGTCTTTGAGAAAACCCGTGTTCTCAAACATGATTGGAGAAGTGAATTCAACCATTCACTCAAGTGTTCGGTGTTAGAACCAATACCCGAAATTATCGGTCTTATTGGTGGCGGTGAAATATTTTTGTGGTCTTTTGGTAGTGCATGCAAAATAGGAAGCACTGGATGATCAATTTTCAAAAAATCCACTTGTGCTTTGGAAAGTACACCCAAAGAAAACCCTTTGTCCACCAATTTATGCACATCCACCTGAAATTGTTTGATAGGATCATTAGATAGTTTCTTGTTGGTGGTTCCATCCTGCAGAAGAGAATTAATCTGACCTCTATATGTGTCAGTGTCCACCCTTGTCAGCCAAACTAGAAGACTGTGACCATAGATTCACACTTGGTCACCAGTAACCATTATTGGGTGGGGTGGCATGATGTTCGGTAGCCGGGGTCCATTTAGTCTTCACTGCAGATATACTAACAACTTGGTGTTACATTGACATTTCTCTAAAGTGTCCCGAGCCGTTTTTCAACAGATCGACGTCAGACTGGATGTTGCTTATGCTATTGTGAGCAGACTGTGTGGCCTAAATGTGCTACCATGGTGGATCTTAATGATTTGCATGTCCAAATACATTTAGCAGGAGAGAACATTCCTCAAAAAAAATATAGTAACCTTATTGATAGCATGCCAAGGCATGTAAATGTGTGTATCTCTGCCCATGGATGTCAGATTCCAGATCATGGTAATGACATCTAGTGGTGGTTTAGCTGTTGAGCACAAGAATGAAAATTATTGTTAGGCCGGCGTCACACACACGACAAAAAATCGGTCCGTTTTAGACGGTCGATTGTCGGATCAAAATGCAAACATCACACATCCTTCTGGCATCCGATTTTCCTTCAAAGGTGCGATTTAGTCGCATGTGTGTGTACCTTGTAACATCCGATTTTCATCCGACTTGCGAGATTTTCTCGCAGGCTTGCAAAACTGACATATAATGGATCCAAAAGAATAGGGACGTGACAGATCAGCGGAATAGGTAAGAATAATGTTTTTTTATTTTTTTATCTTTATTTTAGGAGATCAATGGCTTCGCACGGATTAAGTGTAAAATAAAATATGGTCAAAAAAATGTGTTTTTATTTCATTAAAATTAATTTTTATTAATGTGTCTGTGTTTTTTTAATTTACTTCAATAGGATTAATAATTGATAGTTGTCTAATTGACAGCTCTCAATTAGTAACCTGCCTTAAGGTCACCTTTCAATACTAAGGTGACAGTAAGGTGAGATTATTAACCCATTCGCCACCGCCACAGGGCAATGGGAATAGACGGACAAAGTGCCAGAAAGGGCAAATCTAATTATAGATTTGCCCTTTCTGGGGTGTCTGGGGGCAGATGTTAGTAGCCAGGGGGGGCACAAAAAAAAAGTACCCTCCCTAGGCTATTATTATCTGCCCCCACTCGCTTGCTTTGTCTGTCTGGTGGAGAAAATACAGCGGGAGCCCACGCATTTTTTTGTCAACGAATTTACACCTTTAATTAACCCCTACATGTCTGAAATTTAGCACAAATACACTCATGTAATTGTAAGTTCTAAACAAATATCAAAATACAGGAAATGACATGGTTAACTGTGTGGAAACAATGTATCATTTCATGTCGGCTTCTGTGATTTCACAGAAGCCGGCAATTGAATTTGCGGCTATTACAGTATGTAGAAGTCTAGGAAATATAAATATATATATATATACATGTCACAATTACATATATATATAAATATATATATATATGTATTCTATGTGTGTATATCTATTCTTTCTATTCTTTATTAAAGCTGTCAGTGTGATTTTACAGTATAGGCGGGGATGAATTGCCGGCTTTTCTAAAGGACACCGATGCGATTTCATCGCAAGTCACACAGTGTGGTCCGTTTGTAATCCGATTTTTCATCGCTCCCATAGACTTGCATTGGCGATTGTCGACCCACAATCGGTGACAATCGCAGCATGCTGCGATTGCACACGGACGTTTAAAACGGACCACAAAAAATCTGATACTGGGAGCTGCTCCATAGATTAACATAGGGCAGACTGCAATACGATTTTTCATCGCATTGCAGTCGTCCGATTATGTCGCCAGTGTGACGCCGGCCTTAGGGTCATTGGAGCTCTTGTAGTGGACTGGTCTTGCTAGTATGGCAACTCAGAGCCTGACGCCCATGAATTGCTGTCTGCCAGTTTCAGTTTTTCAGGCAGTTGAGGGGGAACATGAAGTATCCTTGAGTATTAAAATAAACTTATCTTGCTTTTCATTGGATTCTTACAGTGATTTTGTTAGTTTCAGTTTTTTATAAAGCTGTGGCCAGTCATTTAGCATCAAAATAATGTGTTGTGTATTTTATCTTATTTAACTCCTTCACAATCTTGGGCATATCCATATGCCCAGGTGGATAAAATATGTGCAGGCTGTTTTGCAAGCCCAATCGCCGCCAAGTGTCAGCTGATTCTGACATCCGGAACTTTAACCCCCTATCGATCGTGCATTAATAGTCGGCAGGTAGAGGAAGGGAGCCCCCTCTGCCCTGCAATTGGCACCCCCATGACGTCATTGCTTGTGCTCAATTATTGCTATGGTAACTCGATGTCATCATGATGAAAACCAGGTCACCAGGGACTAGCAAGATAGTTAGATCATGCGCAGTGCATGATTTAACTAAATTGTGATTTCAGAGCCAATAGGTTATAAAGTTCTGCAATACTCATGCATTGCAATGCTATATAAGGCCCCTTTCATACGTGCGTATATTTCCGGTACCGGAAAAAAAGGTACCGGAGATATCTGTGTCCGTGTGTGTACTACGTGCAGCACACGTGTGGGAACCGTGTGCCACATCAATACCACACGGACTGCCGCCGGGGAAGAAGCGCTACTGTAAGCGCTGTTCCCCAGTGGCAGGTGCTGACCGCGGCTTTCATCCATTCTCCCCTGCTCTGCCGGCGATCAGCGGGAGCAGAGGAGAATGAATGATGAGACGCTGCGGCTGCAGGCTCAGTGACTAGCGGTGACATCACTAAGTCTGTGCTCGCTGTCGGCATGAACTCCTATGACCTCAGGACTATGGGAAGATGCAAGTGATGAGGTCATGGGAGCTCAAGCTCTGTCACAGTGACCTCATCACTTGCATTTTCCCACACTCCAAAGATATGCTCTAATAGATGCGCCTTTTCTGGGCAGCTGTGGGCTGCTATTTTTAGGCTGGGGGGGCCATATCCATGGCCCCTTACCAGCCTGAGAATGGTAGCCCGCACCTGTGAGTTTTGCCAGGTTGGTTCAAAAACATGAGGGAATCCATGTCGGGTTTTTCATTAATTCATTCTCCCCTGCTTGCGCTGATGGCCGGCAGAGCAGTGGAGAATGGATGAAAGCAGAGTTCAGCAGCTGCTGCTGGGGGAACAGCACTTACAGTAGCGCTTCTTCCCAGGCGGCCGTCCTTGCACACCGCGGACATCAATGTGTGTTCTTCATGTGCATGTGTGAGGTATGTTTTGCCATCTGTGGTGACTGCAAAAAACGGACTTGTCAGCGTGTTTTGCCCATGGACACACGGTCATTTGAATGGGTCTACGTGAGTACGTGTCTCCGGTACGTGTGAAAACTGTCACCACATTAACTGGAGACACGGACGTGTGAAAGGGGCCTAACAGAGATCAGACTCAAAAAAAGTGAAAGTCACATAAAAATATTTTTATGAAAAAAATAAACAAACAATAAAAGTACACATGTTCTGTATCGCCACGACCCGACCTATAAAACTGACCCACTAGTTACCCCGTTCAGTGAACACCATGCTTTATTGTCATATTGCTGAACAAAAAGTGGAATAAAACTCGATCAAAAAGACTAATGAAAATCAAAATGGATTCGCTTAAAATGTCATCTTGTCCTGCAAAAAACAAGCTGCCACACAGCTCAATCAGATGAAAAATCAAAAAGTTATAGTTCTCAGAATAAAACAATGCAAAAATAATAATTTTTTTATGAATAGTTTTTATTGTGTAAAAGCGCCAAAACATAAAAAAATGATATAAATGTGGTACCGCTGTCCTCGTACTGACCCGAAGAATAAAGCTGCCTTATCAATTTTACAACACGTAGAACAGCATAAAAAAACAATTCCTGAATTGCTGTTTTTTGTTCATCCTGTCTCTCAAAAATTGGAATAGAAAGTGTTCAGTTCAAAAAATGTCAAGTGCCTGAAAATGGTACCAATAAAAACATCAACTTGTCCCACAAAAAAACTAACCCTCACATCACTCTGTCGGCAAAAACATGGAAAAATACATGGAAAAATAACAGCTCCAAACATGTCAATGCAAAAGCCTATTTTTGCAATAAAGTGTTTTTTAGTGTGTGAGAGCAGACAAACATAAAAACTACACTGCTCAAAAAATAAAGGGTACGCTTAAAGAACATAATATAACTCCAAGTAAATCAAACTTCTGTGAAATCAAACTGTCCATTTAGGAAGCAACACTAATTGACAATTTCACATGCTGTTGTGCAAATGGAATAGACAACAGATGGAAATTATTGGCAATTATCAAGACAAACTCAATAAAGGAGTGGTTCTGCAGGTGGAGACCACAGACCACATCTCAGTATCAATGCTTTCTGGCTGTTGTTTTGGTCACTTTTGAAATTGGTTGTACTTTCACACTCGAGGTAGCATGAGACAGAATCTACAACCCATACAAATGCCTCAGGTAGTGCAGCTCATCCAGGATGGCACATCAATGCCAGCTGTGGCAAGAAGGTTTGCTGTGTCTGTCAGCGTAGTGTCCAGAGGCTGGAAGCTCAACCAGGAGACAGGCCAGTACACCAGGAGACGTGGAGGGGGCCGTAAGAGGGTAACAACCCAGCAGCAGGACTGCTACTTCCACCTTTGTGCAAGGAGGAACAGGAGGAGCACTGCCAGAGCCCTGCAAAATGACCTCCAGCAGGCCACAAATGTGTATGTGTCTGCACAAACAGTTAGAAACCGACTCCATGAGGATGGTCTGAGTGCCCGACGTCCACAGATGGGGTTGTGCTCACAGCCCAACACCGTGCAGGACGCTGGGCATTTGCCACATAAAACCAGGATTGGCAAATTCGCAACTGGTGCCCTGTGCTCTTCACAGATGAAAGCAGGTTCACACTTAGCACATGTGACAGACGTGACAGAGTCTGGAGACGCCATGGAGAGCGATCTGCTGCCTTCAACATCCTTCAGCATGACCAGTTTGGCAGTGGGTCAGTAATGGTGTGGGGTGGCATTTCTTTGGAAGGCTGCACAGTCCTTCATGTGCTCGCCAGAGGTAGCCTGGCTGCCATTAGGTACTGAGATGAGATCCTCAGACACCTTGTGAGACCATAGGCTGCTGCGGTTGGCCCTGGGTTCCTCCTAATGCAGGACAATGCCAGACCTCATGTGGCTGGAGTGTGTCAGCAGTTCCTGCAAGATGAAGGCATTGAAGCTATGGACTGGCCCACCCTTTCCCCAGACCCGAATCCGATTGAGCACATCTGGGACATCATGCCCCGCTCCATCCACCAATGTCACGTTGCACCACAGACTGTCCAGGAGTTGGCGGATGCTTTAGTCCAGGTCTGGGAGAAGATCCCTAAGGAGACCATCCGCCACCTCATCAGGAACATGCCCAGACCTTGTAGGGAGGTCATACAGGCACGTGAAGGCCACACACACTGCTGAGCATCATTTTGACTTGTTTTAAGGACATTACATTCCACTTTAATTTTGTGGGTGATTCCAAATCCAGGCCTCCATTGGTTAATATATTTGATTTCCATTGATGATTTTTGTGTGATTTTGTTGTCAGCACATTCAGCACATTTAGAAATCTCTTATAGCCATATTTTATTCATCAATGAACACATATCAGAAGTTGAGACATTTTATTTGAAAAAAATAACTCATTTAGAATTTGATAGCAGCAATACATCTCAAAAAATTGGGACAGTGTTAACAAAAGGCTGGAATAATAATAGTTACTAATGTAAAACAAGTGGAGGGTCAATTTCCAACTATGGCACATGACATTGTACAAAAATGATGTTAGGTAGGCAGAGTCTTTCAGAAGCAAAGATTGTTAGATGTTCACCAATCTGTTAACAACTGCACCTAAAAAATGAGGGGCAAAATTTAAAAATTGTTCCTCAATATAAAATTTCAAAGAAGACCAAGGACTGTTGAACAGCTAGAATTCTATATCAGACAATGGGACAACATACCTCTTCCAAAGCTCCAGTAATTTGTCTTCTCACTTCCCAGACTGTTGTAAAAAGGAGACAGACTGCTACACATAAATAGAAATGTCCTTTCCCAACCTTTTTGAGATGTTTTGATGCTAGTAATTTCTACATGAGTTAATTTTTTCAACTGAATTGGAAAAACGTCTAAATTTCATCTTCTGATCTGTGTTTTATGTTCTGTTTGTTTTCTTTGCATTTTACAAAACATCCCAAATTTTTGGAATTTGGGGTTGTGTACAATGCACTTATTAAGCATAAGAAACTGTATTTAGTTTTGTACATTTTCTTAAATTTTGATGCATAAAAATGGATGCAATACAGATGTCTTATAGATGTAAATTAAGGACATATGGATGGCATACAAAAGTCATATGGATGGAACACACATGAGAATAAGGTTGAAAATTGGCCATTTTGCTGAATGAAAATGGGCCGATTTTTTATACGCTCGTCTGAACCCGGCATTATCACACAAGAGCTCCCAGACTGAAGAACAAGCCCTGTTGGAGTCATCATCATCACCATGAGTAGTATAAACCATGCAGTGTTTTAGGTGCTAAACACCTCTCATGACACAATCACCTAATTCGTTATCTCCCCATTTTTCAAAATTTTAGTTCATAATTATTGCATTTCATTGTGATTTGATTTGTCAAGATGAAGACATTTTTCATGACCTTGTGTTGCACTTCTTCTGTTTATTTACCTGCTATGAAACACCTGCTTCACTAAAAACACAGGAGCCTCAGGTGATAACACCATTCTTTACAATAACACTTTGACCTTGTATTGAACTCACATCCGAATGACTTATGATTCCAGCAACGTCTTTCCCTTTACACCTGGAATCTGATGGGTTGCTATGGACAATGCGAAATGTACAGTACTTACTGGAGCTAAAAGGGTTGATGAAGCCATCCAGGAGCAAAAGCATTCAGGCCAGGCGAGATTAATTCACTCATTAAATATGATGTAGCGTGCATAAAAAACTATTTGTGTACCATTATTACCATAACTTTTTTGTTTTGCCATTGACAAAGCTGCATGAGGGCTTGTTTTTTCGCAGGGCAAGATGTAGTTTTGCATGACGCTAGTCATTTTACCATATGTGCTGAAATACAAGAAACAAATTCCTAAGTGAGGTGAAATTATGAAATAAAACACAGTTCCACCTTGGGTTTTGGGAGTTTATCTTCACTGCCTTCAATTTATGGTAAAAATTACTCTGTAAGTATGATTATGGAAATCCTAAACTTGTTTTTTTCTTAATTATTTCAATGCCTTAAAAATTCAAAAATTTGTAAACCATAAATAATCCATAGAAAAAAATAGGATAAATGAGGGTATTCAAAAATATGTATTGCCATTTTACCTTTTTAAGCCTATAAGTGCCATATTAGGGAGCAATAGGGCTTAGCATTCATTGAGCTGGGACACTAATATTTTAGGTGCCCTATCCCTTCAAACCCTATTGTTTTTTTAGGAGATCCTCTTCATCCCCCTATTTATAAGTGTAGTTTTGTGTTGTTGTTTGGGAGAATTAGTAATTTTAAAGGGAAAAAAAATGTTTTTGTGTCTTTATTATTCTTGCATTTTAATCCATGGGTAGCATGCATCATACACTAGCTGCATGAACTCAGTTGGCTATGGAATTTCAGAGAAAAACATACAGTAGCATGTAAAAGTTTGGGCACCCTTGAACAAAATTGCTGTTATTGTGAACAGTTAAGCAAGTTGAAAATGAAATAATCTCTGAAAGGCCCAAAGTTAAAGATGACACATTTCCTTTATATTTTAGCCAAAAAAATTTTTTAATTTTTTACAATTTAAAAATTACAAAAAGGAAAATGGGCCGATGCTAAAGTTTGGGCACTCTTGGAAATTTCTGTGCTCAGATGACTTTAACTAAGGTTTGAGACGTTAATTAGCCTGCTAGGGTTATAGCGTGTTCACTATAATCATTAGGAAAGCTCAGGTGCTGCAAATTTCCCAGCTTTATAAAACCCAGCCTCAGGGGATGAGTTTCAGCAGGTAGAAATAAATATGTCCCTGTTTCTTGGAAGCTTCCATACGTGCCCCAGAACGATCTTCTGATGACGTTTTTTGTGGTCTATTGTGGTCGCACAGGATATTTCCTTAAGGACTCTGCGGCACACTCGCAAGCAAGATGACCAAACCGACAGGAAACGCATAAGTTTGGATGATTGTCGAGGTCACCCAGATTCCCAGGTACTCTTTTACTCCTCAGACAAAATACTGTTAAATGTGGAAATACTTTTTAAGAACCAATAGTTATCTACATTAGCTTTCATTGTCTGTGGGTCTGCCACCAACTTCTTTGATTCGGGACCGGTTCAGAAATTAAGTTTAGGGATATTTATGTTGGAAAGATCCATTCAAATTTTTCCTATTCACAAGACACCATTAATCCAGATTCTTGTCCAGCTGGTGACAGTGGAGTTCACACTTAAATGGGAACACTTCACTTTGGGTTGCTGGGTTGGTATTGGAGTTTTCCATGGCAATGAATTCACAGTCCTGTTATTAATTGGTGTCAGAAGGTTATTGTTAAATGGAGCCCCAATAGTCATAAGAAATGTCTTAATTCTGTACAAATTTGCTGCTCTAGTCTGGAGGGTCTGCCAGAGTATCAAATGGATTTTGGCATTGTGTTCTCGGAAAAAGAGGTTGAGATACTTAAAGCTCACCTGTATAATTTGTAGGGATCTGAGCATACTACCTTGAAATAACATGTAAATGAAAGTTTCCAGAATGGTCATATCTGTCCTTCCTTTTCCCCGGTAGCTGCTGGATTTTCTTGTTAGAAAGAAAGATGGGAATTTCAGCCCCCTCTAAGGATTTTCTATTGGGTTCAGGTCTGGAGACGGGCTAGGCCACTTTAGGACCTTGAAATGCTTCTTACAGAGCCACTCCTTAGTTGCCCTGGCTGTATTTTTCAGGTCTTTGTCATACTGGAAACCCAGACCCAGATGGAGATGCATCTTCAATGCTCTTACAGAGGGAAGGAGGTTGTTGACTAAAATCTTGCGATACATGACCCCACCCATCCTCCCTTAAACATGATGCAGTCGTCCGGTCCCTTTTTTAGAAAAATATCCCCAAAATATGATGTTTCCCCACCATGCTTCATGGTTGGAATGGTGTACACATCCTTCTTTTTCCTCCAAACAGGCGAGTGAAGTTGATACCAAAAAGTACTATTTTGGTCTCATCTGACTGCATGATCTTCTCCCATGCCTCCTCTGGATGATCCGGATGGTTATTAGAGAAATTCAAATGGGCCTGAACATGTGCTTGTGTGAGCAGGGGGACTTTGCATGCCCTGCAGGATTTTATTCCATGACAGTGTAGTGTGTTACTAACGGTAATGTTTGAGACTGTGGTCTCAGCTTTCTTCAGGTCATTGGCCAGATCCTCCTGTGTAGTTCTGGGCTGATTCCAGAACTTTTTCAAAATCATCCTTACTAGAGATGGGCGAACCCAAACAGTAAAGTTCAGCCCCCCGAACACCGGTATTTGTCGAGCTGTTCTGTGCATGACAGCGTGGCAAACACCGCTTCTGATCGGTGGTAAAACTATCACCGCCAGTCACACAGCCATGGTTCCCATGCTGACAAATGACAGCATGAGGCAGCAGCTGTGATCAGAGGTATAAAGTTTACCTCCAGTCATTGGTGTCGACTGATGGAACTACTGTTCTCATCAGATGACTCCTGCTGCCGCTAATAAAAGCAAGGGCAGGAGTGGCTGATGGAAGCATTTATCAGCCGGCGCCTGTGCTGTAAATAAATAATTAATAAATAGGTTCCCTTGTATTTTTAATAACCAGCTAGGCAAAACTCACAGCTGGGGGCTGCAACCCTCAGCTGTCAGCAAGGCTGGTTATCAAGAGGGGTCCCTACGCCGTATTTTTTAATTATTAAAATAAATAATTAGCAAAAACAGCGTGGGGTTCCCCCATTTTTGACAACCAGCCTTGCTAAAGCAGACAGCTGGGGGCTGGTATTCTCAGGCTGGTAAGGTGCCATGGATATTGCCCCGAGCTTAAAAATAGCAGCCCGCAGCAGCCCCAAAAAAGGCGCATCTATTAGATGCGCCAGTTCTGGTGCTTTGCAGTCTCTTCCCACTTGCCCGGTAGTGGTGGCAAGTGGGGTTCATATTTGTGAAATCCATCCTTTACTAATCCTATAGTTATACTGTAAGTAAATACACAACCATAATAAAGTCTTAGATTTGAAATAAAACGAAACAAACTTTTACTTTTTGATTTAAAAATAACAAATGCAGTTTGTTAACGCCCATTCCATTGAATCCCTAATCTATTGTAATAAAACAAAAATAAAAAAATATTATCCCTCACCTGTCCATCATTCTGTCCCCTGCCATAATCCATGTCTGGGGAATAAAAATTCTCATAGTGCAGAGGCGAGTTCACCGCAGTGAAATTCTCCCGGTAAACTGTGGTGAGCTCGCCTCTGCACACTCACTGTGCTAGCGGGGATCTCACCAAGGTCACCACAGTTCATTGGCCTGGCTGGAACCCACTGATGAAGGACTGCAATTCGAAACGCGCATTCGAAACAGCATTTCTCTCTGCCTCCTACCATATGATAGTGAAACTGTCATGGCAAAAAACATTGTTCCGCTGTGTTCATACATCACTTTGAGTTGCCGCAAGCTATTTGATAGTATTAAATTGTGTTTAAACATACAGGCAGCCTGCATACTCAGTCAGAGGCTGTTAAGCTTTGTTATCACTTGAGGTCACAGCAAACTATTTGACAATAATTATTTTTGATTAAACAAATAGGCAGCCTGCATACCCACTCAGCAGCTGCTGAGAATTGACACTATGCAATGCTATACTATTGAATGCCTTCTATCTCTAGTAGGAATTGTGGTACACCAAAGGGGGTCTTGATGGATGGGAGATATATTTCTCCTAGCAGACTGAAGTTTGGTCAGGATTTTCCCTGATCACAAGGACCTGTGATGAGGCCATAGTCACGTGGTCAGGTCAGCTGATGTGTACCTCACCTGATGGTGTGGACTAGGCCTATTTAACAAGGAGCTGTTGTAGTATGTGGTGTGGAAGGAAGGAGTTTGGCTGGAGTCAGCCTGGAAGAAGTGATTTCTGTTACAGTGTGTCAGTGTGCACCAGGAAGCAAGTACCAGACCACCCGGAATGGCACCTGGCGGTCCCTGCTGGACTGCAGCCGCTTAGTTAAGCCCGTCCCAACAAGGGTGAGTCTGGGACCAGTGGTACTCCAAACTGGAGTATGTTATGTTCTATTTTTGATTTTTTGTTATCTGGACTTTTGAACCTGTTATTAAAACCACTGAACTTTGAACTGAAAGCCTGTGTGTTTGCCTCATTACTGCGGCCCGGCCCCTTCCTACCAGAGCTGATCCCTACAATTGGTGGAGAATACGGGCACACGCAGTGAGGTCAGGCTGTGGTTTTTGTTTTCCCTCTGCATGACATAGTAACATAGTAACATAGTTATCAAGGTTGAAGGAAGACTTTAAGTCCATCTAGTTCAACCCATATCCTATCCTAACATGTTGATCCAGAGGAAGGCAAAAAAAACCCAAGTGGCAAACAGTAAGCTTCACATTGAGGAAAAAAATTCCTTCCCGACTCCACATATGGCAATCAGACTAGCTCCCTGGATCAACGCTGTATCTAGGAAACTAGTGAATATAGCCTGTAATATTATACTTTTCAAGAAAGGCATCCAGTCCCTTCTTAAATTTTAGTAATGAATCACTCATTACAACATTAGACGGCAGAGAGTTCCATAGTCTCACTGCTCTTACAGTAAAGAATCTGCATCTGTGATTATGGCTAAACCTTCTTTCCTCCAGACGTAGAGGATGCCCCCTTGTCCCAGTCACAGGTCTAAGAGTAAAAAGATCATTAGAAAGGTCTTTGTACTGTCCCCTCATATATTTATACATTGTAATAAGATCACCCCTAAGTAGTGTTGAGCGATACGATACCGCAAGTATCGGGTATCGGCCGATATTAGCTCTATCGGACTTTCGATACTTAGTTCCGATATTTTCGTCTTATCGGATACCGGAATTGGATTTGTCACTGTCACTGTCAGTGTCCGTCGGTTGGGTCTGTCAGGAGTCAGCGGCACTTACCTGGCAGAAGATCTCCGGCGGTCACGGGCTGGACTGCTTGATGGCCGCCATCATCTTTCCCCGGCGGTCACATGCAGTTTCTCGCGATAACTGCAGTGACTGCTGGGTAATCCCGGCCGTAAAGCAGTCCGGATGACGTCACCGCCGGGGAAGCAGGTAATCAGCTGTGCTGCGTCGAGATGACAGGCTCTGCCTATCATTGCGATGTAGCAGAGCTGGATCGTCGTGGGACTTTCGTTACTATGGACTGCGTCGGACAGGTGGTATACTGTTGGTTTGTTTTTTTCTTTTTTTACAGGAGATCGATGGCGTCGCAGGAATGAGAGTATAATAAAAGAAATGAAAACTGTGTTGTCTCTTTTATTTCATTAAAATACTTTTTCTTGCTGTGTCTTTTTTTTTATACATTTAAAAACTTTGGGATTAATAATGGATCGGTGTCTTATTGACACCTCTCCATTATTAACCGGGCTTATTCTCACCGTGCAATCAACGGTGGCATTAACCCCTTATTACCCCACTTGCCACCGCTACAGGGCACTGGAAGAGCCGGGTAAAGTGCCACAATTGGCACATATTTTGATGCGCCAAATGTGGGGCTGCTGTAGCCTGGTATTATCAGGCTGTTGAGGGCCAAAATCCATGGGCCTTGACAGTCTTTTAATACCAGGCCGCAGCAGTCTGCATTTTACTTGGCTGGTTAACAAAAATAGGGGACCCCTACGCCGTTTTTTTTTCGAGGGGATCCCCTATTTTTGTTAACCAGCCAAGCTAAGCAGACTGCTGTGGCCTGGTATTATCAGGCTGGCAAGCAGGGTCGGACTGAGGCACCGGGACACCGGAGAAACCTACGGTGGGCCCCAGCTCCTGCGTGGTGGGCCCTGATTTGAAAGGATAGGTCGCGGGGCAGAGGGGGCGGTGGCCCCGGGGCCCGCGCTCTGAGGGGGCCCACCCGGAGCTACGATACAGTTACATTCTGCGGCAGAGCAGGGAGAATCGCTCTCCCTGCTCTGCCGCCCGGAAGCTATGGGGCCTGAACAGGCGTTGGGGGGGCCCGGTGCCAGCAGTGGGCCCCCCACCCTCATCGGAGGGTCAGCTGTATCGGCATCCAGCCGATAAAGCTGAACGCATGAGAGAGAAGGAGCGAGCGCTCCTTCTCTCCCATAATCCCCCTCTCAGCGTATTACAGCGGGCGCAATAACATCACCTGCCAGCGCCCGCTGTCAGACGCTGAGAGGGAGAACAGTGAGCAGCACAGGAGCCGGGAGGTGAGTTTTTTTTTTTTTTTTTTTTTAATGGGGGTGCAGTCGAGTCCTGGCTGGAGAAGTCGTCATGTCGGTGTGGGCCAGATGGAAAAGACATGAAAAGTGAACAATTCCATTAGAAAGAACATCAGCGGTAAGTCATTATCTGTACCTGTGCTGTAATCTATATGTTCTGTAGGACTGGTATTATTTAACACAGACCATATGGCGGTAATATCAATATTGGTCTTTTTATATATAGATTATTTTGGCCAACAGCGCGGTCATTTGCTGAGGTTCTCTGATGATGGGCCCACTCAGAAGTTTTGCCCCCACTAAACCAAAACCCTAGCTATGCCTATGGCTCTCTCTCTAGTCTTTCTTTCTCGCTCTCTGTTCTTTCCTTCTCACTCTCTGTTCTTTTTTCTCTCTGTTCTCTTCTCTCTTTTCTTTCTTTCCTCTTTCTTTCTCTGTTTGTTCTTTCTCTCTCGCTGCTCTTTCTTTCTTTTCCTCAGTACCAGCCACTGTGCCCTCATTACCAGTCAGTGTGATCAGCAGTGCTAAATGGTTACGCTTGGGGCGAGGATATGGGTGTGATTAGCTGTGAATTGGGTGTTGTCGGGGAGTGGCCTAAAATTTTCAGCGGCGCGCAACACACGCCGCAGCCTTTAATCGTCTTTCCTGTCTTCCAAATTTGGGAGGTATGCTGTATGACCTCCCTACAACTTCTGGCCATGCTCCTGATGAGCGCGACGGATGGTCTCGTGAGGGATCTCCTCCCACACCTGGACTAAAGCATCCACCAACTCCTGGACAGTCTGTGGTGCAACGTGGCATGGCCTAAAATTTTCTGCAGCATGCACAGCGTGCCACAGCCTTTGTCCCTCTTTCCCTTATTCAAAGGTTGGGAAGTATGATGTTGGGCCGCAAGAATATATTTTCTCTGGTGGGCCCAAGGTACTCCAGTCCGACGCTGCTGGCAAGGTCCATGTATGTTGGCTCCTTAACAGCCTTAAATACCATGCCTCAGCAGCAGGGACGTACATATAAATCATGGGGCCCCATAGCAAAAGTCTGAATGTTCCCCACCCCCCCAAAAAAAAAAACCCAGAGGCATTTGTAAATGTAAAGTGCCAGCACAGTGAGGGAAGTTGAGTCGCACAGAGACAGGGGTTTTGGGGGTACTCGGCACCGATCACGTCGACTTCTATGGGGGATGTCACGAGTAGCACAGCTCGGTCCGTGACCTGGGCGATCACTGGAATGTGGGATATTTACAGGGAATGATAGAATGTTCGTGTAGTTTGTCGTGACGCCACCTGTAGTACCTGGTCAGGGTGTCCAGCGCTGCTGTGCAGGTCCTCTGGAAGGGATGGTGTAGTGCAGGTAGGTGAAAAGTCTTCTACAGGTAACACCTATCCTTCCAGGGCAGATAGATGTGAGATAGAGCAATGGTGCAAAGTGATGTAGCAGAGTGGACTATGCGACGTAGTAAGAAAGCAGGAAACACTTCAAGTTAAACGTTGCATAATAAAATTTTTAATAATAACATTACAAAAGTCAAATGGCTTATATTATGTGACATGTTTTGTTACTGTTTATACCCTTGATATGTGTTATACATGTGTGTTAATAAATACATATTCAACAAAAGTGCAAATAGCATTAGTGCCGAAGTTCGTGGAGACTTCTTAGGACTACCCCCACCGGGGTAACTTCACAGTGTCCTTTACTTGTGCTTGTGGAGGACCCGCTCCAAACCTCCAACTGTGGTCTTGGGTGGGCTGCAAGACTTTCCTTGAGCAGACCTCACTTTAGGCCACACCAAACGGGTTTTTAGTTTCTGAGGTAGTTGAAAATAGTGCACAGTAAAGTTTTTTGTAAAACCAAGATGGAGCACCGAAGTGCCAACTATTTACAGAAAAGTTTGTGAGCCAGTACAGTTCATGGCTTCAAAGTTCAACATTTTCATTACAGTGAAACACCATTACCCAACCTGGGTATATTAAGGCAACAATAAACTTGTTCTTCTGAACATTCACCCTCCGGGTACATCAAACCATTACCCAACCTGGGTATATTAAGGCAACAATAAACTTCTTTTTATGAACATTCACCCGTCCGGGTACATCAATAATTTAACTATTTACATACAGAGACCCTGTCCGGGTTATTTAGACTTCTTTGGCTGGCCTCTTCCAGGTACCACCTGGTACTCTTCTGGAGCTTGCCAAACATCCGTGACAGGAGGGTCCACCCAGACCTGATGACGTCGTGTGGCCTGTACAGTGACGTCGTGACCCGCTATCTGGGTCTGTGTGGCCACCTCTTTCATCTCCCTCCGGGTCTGGACCCCTATGTCCCGGACTGAACGAACCCCAGGGGGCCTAACAGGCGCCGGGTACGGGCCAGCTATCATTATCATGTCCATAGCTGGGGCTGCTGAGGAGACCACTGAGGGAGGCTGGGGAGATTTACGGCGTGGGGTGGGCACTTGTGCAGAGGCCTGGTTGGGGGAGGCTGAAGGCTCGTAGGGTCTGTCAGTTTCCTGACACTCTGGGGAGTAGGGGTCGCACCTGGTAACATTTAGGGCGTACCATCCATTGTAACCCCAGTGTCGGGTGTAAGTCACCAAGTCTCCTGGCAACAGGTCCCTCCCCGGGTGTCCTTCTGGGAGGTGAGCCTCCACGTCCCGCCGGGTTACAAAAACTTCTAAATAAAGTCCAGGCTCCTGGATGAAGCCCCAACCACCTTTTAACTTAAAGTTCCGTACTGCACCCTTACGACGCGGCTCCCTCAGCGTACTTTTATCCTTTCTCATACGTGCCTTCTCTGCCAGGTCCTTGTCCAGGTGACGTTGCCGAAGCTTTTGGGATTCTCGCTGCTCCCTTTGTCGCTCTGCTTCCCGCTCCCGACGTCTCCACTCTTCCTCCTGACGCCGGTTGTAATTCTCCTCCACCAGTATCTCCATGTCTCCACCATCAAACGCCAGGTTACGATGTCCGGTTTGCGGCAGCTCTCCTGGCGCCCGCCAGTCCTGGCGGCGCTCACCTGTGGCGGAAGCAGCCGGCTCTGGAACAGATGACGGTCGGGGCTCCGGTACAGGCAGGTAGAGCTCTGGTGCCTGCGCGGCCTCCTCCATGAGGACGGGTGTCGCTTCTTCTGCCTCAGCGACGGGGGCAGACAGCGGGATCTGGGGTGCTGGTGCGGCGTTTTCTGCAGGAACGGGTGCCTCCACTGTGATACTGGCAACCAGTTCAGATTGCAAGGGCTGGGATGCCCGCACGGCCTCCTGTACTGGAACGGGTGCCTCCACTGAGATACTGGCAACCGGTTCAGATTGCAAGGGCTGGGATGCCCGCACGGCCTCCTGTACTGGAACGGGTGCCTCCACTGAGATACTGGCAACCGGTTCAGATTGCAAGGGCTGGGATGCCCGCACGGCCTCCTGTACTGGAACGGGTGCCTCCACTGAGATACTGGCAACCGGTTCAGATTGCAAGGGCTGGGATGCCCGCACGGCCTCCTCTACTGGAACGGGTGCCTCACCTTCCGGTACAGACACTTCAGGGGTAAGAGGGATTGGCGCCGCTCCAATTGTAGTTTTAGGGCCCGCCAGCTCGCTTCCATCCTGGCGACCTCCTCCCGGTGCCGGGCCAGGTCTCTCAGGGTATCCTCCGCTTCTTCCAGCGTAGGAGGGTTTCCAGGCCGGGTGCCAAACGGTGGCTCCGTGGCGATCGGGTCGCTTCCGTGGGGGAGAGCTCTGACTCCTCCATCCCTTCCCACTTCTGCTCACGTCCATTCACCATCTCAGCAAAGTCACATGTGTCATTAGCATCAGGAGAGGCGACATCTTTTGTAGGGAGGCGGGACCTTCGCGTTCGTTTACGCCCACTGAGGAGGATGAGGAGGCGGAACTCCAGAGCTGTGGGGCACGATCTTACATTGCAGTAACATTTAGAGTGTGCGGACATCGTTTTCGCGCCACGGAGTGAGTGTACGCCCACGAGAGCACGCCCTTATTCTTCACCTGTGCCTCGTGGCGCAGATATGACGGAAAAATGGCAAATACAGTCTATGATGATTTTTGCAATTCTCAAGCAAAAAAACAGTTCAATTAAGGCACACAGGACTCGCTTATAGCGAGCTTCTGAATCCTGTTCGCTGGGTGCGATGCAACATCTCTGTGGCGACTGGACCCTCGGGTGCTTCTGTCTTTTCACAAATGCCGGCTTTACCCGGCAATTGAATCAGAGGCTATTTTACTATGTAGAAGTGAATAAACTATAAATATATGTATATATATATGTCACAATGACATGTATATTATATATATATATATATATATATATATATATATGTATTCTAAGTGTGTATATTTTGTGTTTACAAGGAAAGAAAGTGTTTTTTTAGTTGCGATATTTTGTTCCCATAGACTTACATGGGACTTCCGGTATCGGAATCGGATATTGCCGATATTTAGTGATATCGGCGATACCATTCCGATGCGATATTTTTAGATATCGAGCAGTATCGCTCAACACTACCCCTAAGCCTTCGTTTTTCCAAACTAAATAACCCCAAGTGTAATAACCTGTCTTGGTATTGCAGACCCCCCAGTTCTCTAATAACCTTGGTCGCTCTTTGCACCCGCTCCAGTTCAGCTATGTCTTTCTTATACACCGGAGACCAGAACTGCACACAGTATTCTAAGTGTGGTCGCACCAGTGACTTGTATAGAGGTAAAATTATGTTCTCCTCATGAGCATCTATGCCTCTTTTAATGCATCCCATTATTTTATTTGCCTTGGCAGCAGCTGCCTGACATTGGCCACTAAATGTGAGCTTGTCGTCCACCCATACACCCAGGTCTTTTTCAGTGACAGTTTTGCCCAGTGTTTTACAATTAAGCACATAATTATACATCTTATTTGTTCTACCCAAGTTGCATGACCTTACATTTATCCCCATTAAAGCTCATTTGCCATTTATCAGCCCAAGCTTCTAGTTTACATAAATCCTCCTGTAATATAAAATTATCCTCCTCTGTATTTATTACCCTGCAGAGTTTAGTGTTATCTGCAAATATTGAAATACTACTCTGTATGCCCCCTACAAGGTCATTAATAAATATGTTAAAGAGAAGCGGCCCCAATACTGACCCCTGTGGTACCCCACTGCTAACCGTGACCCAGTCCGAGTGTGCTCCATTAATAACCACCCTTTGTTTTCTATCCATGAGCCAGTTCTTAACCCACTTACACATATTTTCCCCTATCCCCATTGTTCTCATTTTATGTATCAACCTTTTGTGTGGCACTGTATCAAAAGCTTTTGAGAAGTCCATGAACACCACGTCCACTGCATTCCCTTGGTCCAGTCCTGAACTTACCCCTTCATAAAAGCTTATCAGATTAGTCTGACAAGAACGGTCCCTCGTAAACCCATGCTGATACTGTGTCATGAGGTTATTCAGCTTCAGATACTCCAATATAGTATCCCTTAAAAAACCCTCCAGGATTTTACCCACAGTAGATGTTAAGCTCACTGGCCTATAATTTCCAGGTTCAGTTTTTGCCCCCTTTTTGAATATTGGCACCACATTTGCTATACGCCAGTCCTGTGGTACAGACCCAGTTATTATGGAATCTTTAAAGATTAAAAATAAAGGTCTATCTATAACTGTACTTAATTCCTGCAGTACTCGGGGGTGTATCCCATCCGGGCCCGGGGATTTGTCAACTTTAGTGATTTTTAGACGCCGCCGTACTTCCTGCTGGGTTAAGCAGGTGACATTTAATGGAGAAATTTTTTTATCTCTGATCATGTTATCTGTCATGGGATTTTCTTGTGTAAATACAGTTGAAAAAAAGTCATTTAGCATATTGGCTTTTTCCTCATCCTCATCCACCGTTTCACCCAGACTATTTTTAAGGGGACCAACACTATAATTTTTTAGTTTCTTGCTATTTATGTAGTTAAAGAATATTTTGGGATTATTTTTACTTTCTTTGGCAATGAGTCTCTCTGCCTCAATCTTTGCTGTCTTGATTTGCTTTTTACAGAATTTATTCAGTCTTCTGTATTTATTTAATGCCTCTTCACTACCTACTTGCTTTAATTCCCTAAACGCTTTCTTTTTGTCCCTTATTGCGCCCCTTACAGCTCTATTTAGCCATAGTGGTTTCCTCCTAATTCTAGCATGTTTATTCCCATAGGGTATATACTGTGCACAGGTCCTATTCAGGATACTAATAAACGTCTCCCATTTTCTTTGTGTATTTTTATGTCTCAGGATGTCGTCCCAATTTATTGCACCAAGATCATCTCTCATCCGTTGGAAATTTGCCTTCCTGAAGTTTAGTGTCCTTGTAACCCCTCGACTACACATCTTATTAAAGGATACATGAAAGCTTATTATTTTGTGATCACTATTACCCAAGTGACCCCCAACCCTTATATTTGATATGCGGTCTGGCCTGTTGGATAATATTAGGTCTAGCAGTGACAGTCGATGTCTTGGGTGAAAAAAGTAACGCAAAACCCGGTGGAGAACTGTCCGGAGATGGAGAGCACGGTAAAGATGCTGGTGGAGGCCATGCGACAGCAGCAGCAGGCTATGCAGCAGCAACAGCAGGCTATGCAGCAGCAGCAGGCTATACAGCAGCAGGCTATGGAGCGGCAGCAGGCTATACAGCAGCAGGCTATGGAGCAGCAGCAGATATTTAATCAACAGCAACAGGAAACCAACAGTCTACTGATGCAGCACATCACAGCGATTGCAGACAGCAGGAGCTGCCTCGGGACGTCAGGATGTCCGGAAAGCGGTACGCACAGCAATTCCTAAAATGGAAAAATCAGATGATGTCGAGGTTACCTGGAGATGTTTGAAGGCGTGGCTGAGAGGGAGAGACTACCCGGAGACCAGTGGGCAGAAATCGTGGCTCCGTTTTTGGCTCCAGGACCCGCGAAAGCCTATAGGGACCTACCCCCTGAGCAACAAAGAGACTATGAGATCGTCAAGGATGAGATACTTGCACATCTTGGGGTAAATGTTTTGGTACGGACCCAGCAGGTACACCAGTGGAAGATTTCCCCTTCCGAGCCAGCTCGGTCCCAGTACTATGATTTGATTCACCTGGTAGAAAAAATGGTTGCAGCCGGAGGTGTTGTCAACCAGCGCTATGCTGGATCGGATAGTAACTGATAAATTCTGGAAAACTTTGCCCCACACCCTGCAAACCTGGGTTGGACAGGCAGCCCCTACTGATGGTCTCCAGATGGTAGACCTCATTGAAAGATATGGGGCTACCAAGGAGATACAGGGAGAGACTACCCGGAAGGTAATGAGTAAATTCCCCAAACCTACACCTGCAGCTCGGCGAGCAGAGACCCGGAAGGCAGCCCAGGATGGGTTGGGGGACGAAAGGGGCCCCATAATCTGTTGGCGGTGCCAAGAACAAGGACATGTGAGAGCTGATTGCCCCCACCTGACTGAGCCCATGGACACAAACTTTGGGTACTATCAGTCTCACTATGCCGAACAAATGTGTGCAGTGGGCAAACCAGCGGGACCCAGTATGAACCATTTGTGTAAAATGGAGGTGGAGGGTAACCCTGCTGTGGCTCTACTGGACTCAGGCAGCCTCGTGACCCTAATACGAGCCAGCCATGTCCAAATCAGCAGTATACTGGATGGAAAACAGGTGTGTTGTGTATACATGGTGTTAGGGTTCGAGTTCCTGCTGCTGCACAAGGGGAGTCTTGAACCGGTCCCGCTGCGGTCCCCCTTCATCTCCAGCCGCAGTGGAGCCTGCTCAGCAGAGACGTCGGTCCCAGCGTCTTGCCCATTCCAGTACTGTGCAGAGACTTGCGGCTGCCTCTCCTGGATCTGCTATTGTAGCCAGTACTGGAGCAGACGTCTTTGGGACGAAGTCCTGCGTTTCCCCTTCTGAGCATGCCCAGGGTAAGATCTCTCATTGGAGATCTGGGGTCACATGTTCAGGTACTGCAGCAGCTCCTATTGGTCCGCCAGGAAGGTCATGAAACTACATGTGTTTGGAACAGTTTCTCATTGGTCCTTGCTTCTGGCAGGTCCTGTAGCTGTTGCTATAAAAGGGTGGCATGGCTGGGCCGCCATGCGCTAATATCAATCATTATATGCTTAGCGCCAGTGTGGTCATGCGTGTGTGTGGTTAGGGCCCGGCTGAAATAAGCCCCTAGAATACCAACTTAATCGGTGAGGAGTTTGGTATGCTAGCTGGTCAGGGTCGGTGTCCTAGATGCCCTAGATTGCTGGCATAACCGGTGAGGAGTTTGATTGCCGTATTCAGGGTCTGGCGTTCAGACGCCATAGATTGCGGGTGACTCCCGCGAGGACATTAGCGCATGATCACGGTCTATGTTCGCTTAGCTGTTCACTGTGTACCTGGGTGCCTAACAGGACAGAGAAGTTTGTCTCAGCGGCTCTGTGACATAACAGGGTTCGCTTTCAACGCTAGACAGCGCCCTAGCATGTTTATTTTGCGACTCAGTTGTGTTAAGTGAGTTCGCACACATCGCCGTATAGCGCTGCGGCACTCCTTCTAGCGGCTCTGTGGATTAACAGAGTTCACACATATTGCCACAGCGCGTTACGGCGTTTATTTTGGCGACTCTGCGGGATAACAGAGTTCGCTTCTTGCGCCATTTTACTAGCAGCAGGCTCCGCCTGCACGGTGGACCCCGGGCTGCGAACGCACCTCTTCACATCTTATATTTGGTGCATTCCGCAGACCCTAACACATGGGACCTAAAACATTATCCTACCGCCCTGGTGATGATAAACACACCAGCGGGGAGGAGGTGCCACGAGGTAGGGGTGGTGGTTAATTTGCATTATGAGGTAATAATGGGGAGAGATTTTCCGTTATTTTCTGTGCTTTGGCCTGTAACTACCCCTCCCACAGAACAGTCGTCGGCACCAGTGGCAACCAGGTTACATTCTCCAGAGATCGGGCATGAACCTGGTGGCCCAGAGGAAGATGTGCTGGCGGTAGGAGTACCTGTGCCTTCGGTGGAGGAGGAAAACCCCTCTCCTATAGAAGTGTTAGCTGGGGAGGTGGAAGACTTGCCACCGGGACCAGGATTGTCAGACTTAAATGTGGCAGGTGACAATTTTGGTACGGCGCAACTCCGGGACCCAAGTTGGCTCGAGCCTGGGAAAATGTACTGGTTGTCAATGGGGAACCCCAACACCCTGGGGCAGCTACAGTATTTCCCCAATTCGAGCTGAACCAAGATTTGCTGTATCGGGTTGAGAAAATACATGGGGAAATTGTCGAGCAATTGCTGGTACCGCAGTCCTATCGGAGGTTGGTAACGGACTTAGCTCATGCGCATGTACTAGGGGGTCATTTGGGCCAAAAGAAAACCCTAGACAGAATTCTACAACGGTTTTACTGACTAGGGGTCTATGAAGAAGTTAAATGGTATTGTAACTCTTGTCCCGTGTGCCAGGTAACCAGTCCGCAGCCTCATTTTGGAGTCCCTTGGTGCCATTACTCATTATAGAGGTCCCGTTTGAGAGAATAGCCATGGATCTGGTGGGCCTGTTAATAAATCAGCAAGGGGTCACCAACACATCCTCGTAGTTCTAGATTACGCTACCAGGTATCCTGAGGCTATTTCCCGCGCCACACCTCTGCCAAACTGATCGCAAAAGAACTCATGGGTATGTTCTCTCAGGTGGGAATCCCTCAAGAAATCTTAACAGACCAGGGGACCCCCTTTATGTCAAAAATCATGAAGGAACTCTGCCACTTGTTAAAGGGAATCTGTCATCCTAAATTTGCGGGATATTTAAATGATGGCAGTCAGGTCAGATGGGCGGTGTTTTGGGTACTTGCCTTAACATGTTGTTCGCCGCTGTCTCCATTATTCCTGGGAATTGTAGTCGTTGCCCTCCATATAACGCGCCTGTGCATTGCAATCTGCGGGCAAAGCATACTGCGCGTGCGCAATTCAAGATTGCAATGTGCAGGCACGTTATATGGAGGGCAACGACTACAATTCCTAGAAATAATGGATACAGCGGCGAACAACATGTTAAGGCAAGTACCCAAAACACTGCCCATCTGACCTGACTGCCATCATTTAAATATCCCGCCAATTTAGGGTGACAGATTCCCTTTAAGTGTTAAACAGTTGCGCACATCGGTCTATCATCCCCAAACAGACAGTTTGGTAGAAAAGTTCAATAAGACCCTGAAGAATATGTTGAAAAAAGCAGTCTCTAAAGATGGTAAGGACTGGGATCTCTTGTTGCCATACTTGATGTTTGCAGTGCGGGAGATGCCCCAGGCATCTACGGGGTTCTCGCCCTTTGAACTATTATATGGCAGACATCCCCGTGGCTTACTCGATATAGCTAAAGAGGCCTGGGAAAACCAACCAACTCCCCACAGAAGTGTGATAGAACATGTGGCCAAAATACAAGAGAGAATGGAGACAGTCCTACCATTAGTCCGAGAACATATGGAAGCAGCACAAAGGTCACAGAGGCAGGTCTATAACCGGGAGGCACGGGTAAGGTCCTTTAACTCTGGGGATCGGGTGTTGGTACTTGTGCCTACAGTGGATAGTAAGTTCCTTGCAAGGTGGCAGGGACCCTATGAGATTATGGAAAAGGTGGGTCCCGTAAACTATAAAGTACACCAACCAGGGCGTAGAAAACCAGAACAGGTATACCATGTGAATCTGCTCAAACCATGGAAAGACAGAGACCCTCTTGGTGAGGATTGTCCACGGCCTGCATTTCCAGTAGAGAAGGCTCCCTTGCCTCAGGAAAAGGCAAGAGAAGTCCTCTCCCCGTCAAAATAGCAGACACTTTGTCTCCTAGACAAGTTCAGGAAGTCCGAGAGTTTGTTAGCCAAAATACCGATGTTTTTTCGGAGCTCCCTGGCCGTACCTGCCCTAATCCAACATGACATTGTCACGGAGCCGCAGGCCAAAGTCCGATTAAAGCCATATCGGGTGCCTGAGGCCCGGTGACAAGCCATCTTGGAAGAGGTAAAAAAGATGCTGCAGTTAGGGGTCATTGAAGAATCCCAGAGTGAGTGGGCCAATCCAATAGTCCTAATACCAAAACCAGATGGGACACTAAGGTTCTGTAATGACTTCAGAAAACTGAATGAAATTTCTAAATTTGACGCCTACCCCATGATCCGGGTCGATGAGTTAATAGAGCGGTTTGGGCAGGCCCGGTATTTTTCAGTCATTGACCTGACAAATAGGGTATTGGCAGGTGCCCCTAACAAAAGCAGCGAGAGAGAAAACGGCTTTTGTAACACCCGAGGGACTGTTCCAGTATATAGTCCTACCCCTCGGGTTGCATGGCGCTCAAGCGACATTCCAGAGGTTAATGGACGTTGTTCTTCGTCCTCATCGCCGATATGCCGTGGCCTATCTGGACGATATTGTGGTGTACAGTACAGACTGGAAAAGTCAATTAGCCAAGGTACAGGCGGTGATAGATTCTCTGAGACAAGCAGGGCTAACTGCCAACCCAAAGAAGTGTTCCATAGGGTTGGAGGAAGCACGGTACCTGGGGTATGTGATTGGGAGAGGAGTTATCAAACCCAAATAAACAAAGTGGAGGCAATCCAAAACTGGCCCCGTCCCCTCACCACAAAACAAGTGAAAGTGTTTTGGGGGTTAGTGGGATATACCGGCGGTTTATTCCCAATTTTGCAACAATAATATATTGTGGATCTAACAATCATAAAAATGTGTATAGTCAGCAAGGTAGAAGTGCAGGATAAAAATTAACCTTTAATTGTAACATTTAAAAGAACCAGCCGGTTCACACAATAAATCAAGACAAACACTAAAAAACACATACAATCACCGCTCTCTATAGGGAGATCACGAATATATAACAAAAAAATCTCTTTTCAATGGGCCAAAAATGTCCACAATAATGATGAGATTAAATCTAGACAACAAAATGTCATTCACATCAAAAGGGTAACTATAAGCCCAAATCTGGGACTCCTCATAAATATGCAATAGTAATAATTAGGAGACCCTATGGTGGTGAATAATGTGCACTCACATAAATATAGCTACAGATAAGGGATCAGTAAAAAATCACTCAAAGTTTCAGGATTATTGGAACAATCTCACCAACATCCTCTGATCCAGAACATCCATCATTGTCCATATACGGTTTCATCCACTGGGGGAGGCTTTCAAGCTCCATACATTACCCCTAAGAAAGCCGTGGACATCTGAGGTCTGATACAAACAAAGAACTCCCAACGCGTTTCTCAGGCTCGATCATCAGGGGAGAATATGCCATTCCATGTTAGCTATAAGGTGCAGACATCCGTCATATACGTCTATATTATCAGGCGGGTGCAAAGATAATACCCACATGGGTTTTTAAATAGGACGCCAAGGCGATCAAAAAGTGGTGTCATATCCGGTGCGCCATCGTTTTTGCAGTGCATATATCCGTACCGTCATGTTCCACAAGACGTCACATCCGGGCGTCGCTTCTCCAAAGTGCGCACATAGGACCGTCACATGCCACGAGACGTCATATCCGGTGCGCCGTCTCCATGGAGCGCATCCATGGAAACGCAAGCGTACTATTCTATAATACTAATTGAATGGTGAGGACCTCATAGATGTCATGTGACCCCACTCATGATGTCATATCTAGGGTGTCATGTCAATGCCGAAAATACCTTATATATTTATACCGCATCGTTACTAGTTCATATTAGTTCAAAAAGGATCTATGTATATGAGATGTTTAACCAACAAAAAAAAAATAAAGGATGGCAGAATTTAAATGGAAAATTGATATCAGTGTTGAAGGGAGTTTATACACCAATTACCATTATATCCCTTCTATATCAACAAATGCAATATCATGCAAAAAGGCATAAGAAGGTTGCCATAACAACCATATAAAGGGAGGGGGGTGTCGGGGTTTAAAACTCACCTCTCCCCGCCCGGTCTCTGCAGCCCCCCTGCTTCTCCCACGATCTCCGGGTCCTTCCGCAGCGGTCACATGGCACC